>BGPR01016156.1:16621-27911 GCA_013235015.1 Araneus ventricosus
ATCGCATGTCTATATTTTAATCCTTTGACTGTTCCGATTTTTAACCTCATAGCTCCATGTTAGTTCATTTTATGTATAAATTAAATTCTTATTCTAGTTTTCTTGTCTTTCATACTCCATAAACCACGTGACATTCACTCTTAAGGGAATTCTAACCAGATCTCAAAGCACTAATGCAAGAGGAGAATTTGTTGGTAATTTGATTTATTCTCTTCGATCATAAAGCGCACGAATTCTCTGTTTTCGAGCAAGTTTAAGTTCTTTGAGGAGCCAAAAAAACTCTAAATTTAAATGTCTATTGCAGGTCTATATTTTAACCCCTTAACTTTTTCATATTTATGAACTTTTATTAAATTGACTTCATCATGTTTATAAAGGTTGCATATTGTAATGGATTTTTCACTTACTTTCTAATGTGCTTGAGTTTTGAAATTTTCTACACTTGCGTGCTGATGATGATAATACACTATGTTAATATTTTCATAATTCAGTTATCAGTTTATAGATACATTTAATTAAATTTTGATTTAATAAGCGCGGACCAAATGGTAGAGAAATTAAGAAACAATTCATTGCAAGATTCCATAATATTTATAATAATGAATCATAAATAAAAGACTAAAAAATAATTGAAATAAAAAAACTATTTTTTAAGTACAATAGTAAAAGGTGTGTTTTAAAAATTGATTTTTTTAAATCTATTTCAATTATCTAATTATATGACACCTAATGTCGTAATGTGTTGTCGTATTTATTCAACTAACAATCCGCTGAATATTGTTAAGTTGTAAAGTTGCTTCCCTGACACGCTAATCTTAGGACAAGAAAGAGAGTTTCACAGAGATTGTACTGGAAATCAAGCCAATAAACTCTGACCTTAGCGACTATTTTGGAGACCTTGGTGACCATTTTGGCGACAAAACGAGTTTTCTAGAAAATTCATGAAAGGTTGTCCTATCTCTACTAGGAACGGGAAATATGAAGAACCTTCTAGAGATTACTATGTGACGTCACGTCCTCTTGGAAATGGTATAAAAGCAGGCTCTCAAACCAACAGTAGATCAGTTGGTGTTTGGTCAGCAGTGAAGCTGGTGAACTGATAAATGCTGAGTGCTATTGAAAGTGCTGTGACTGAGATTCATTAGTGATCTCTGTTGTTAATTTATACAAGAGCTGTTTAGTTTTCTTACTTGTGCTTAGAATTTTGCTGAAATTCTTCGTGGAATAAAGATTTATTTTTTATCCTGCTTGTTGGATTACATTCACATATACCCAGCAGATGATTTTTGTCACAATATGTTTCTGGGTTTCATGTGGTTTTGGTACCGAATTATAATGTTTCTAAATGAATTAAATTTAGTTCTAAAGTTCAAAAATACGATAATTTGGCGTGTTACTTCGATAAATGAAAAGCAACATTACGAATTTTTATGTTCGAATAGGATCAGATGATTTTACAGGTATAAATTATGCACTCCATAAATACCATTTAAAATTTCAAGTAATTAATAATGTTAATTCACATAATTTATACAGTTAATGAAGATTTGTAAACGCCTTTTCATCTATTAATTACTCTTTTGTTGGTAGGAAACCAATAAAGCCTGGTTAGCAGTGATAAAACAACGTCAGTCGATGAAGCATAAAAGTTCAAAAATCCGATAATTTGCTTTGTTACTTCAGTAAATAAAAAGCAATATAATGAATTTTTGAATTTGGAAAGAATCAGATGATTATATTGATAAATAATACTCAGTATATTAATAAATTATTTGAAAATTTAAATACTTTTTAATGTTTAATTCAATACAATTGCATAGATAATGAATAATGATAACTTAAAAATTACTTTTCATTTATTACGCTTATGCCGATAGGAAACTTATAAAACCTGGCTATATGTAATTGAAACTCAGACGGCCACTGAAGCATCAACTTATTGCATCATTTCTTTGAAACGGAAATCAAAACAAATACTACTTGTCTTAGATACTGTTGTTTATGTCCCCAGTTTTAAGATAGATAGTAAAATTTTAATGTTTGAAAGATTCAGGAATTTAATAAGATACGTGAGAGAAAGCGAGTTTTAAATATAGGTCACGCGACCTACGCCATAAAACGTCTCTCCTCTGCATCACACTGGAAAGAAACTTCTTGAAATGAAAATAGCAAGCCCAAACTACGGTTAGAAAAAGAAAAAAACGCAAGAGTGAATAAAAATTCCTTTCGCCATAAAACAAGCTTATCATTTTATTGCATCTGGCGTTTTGTTGTGTAAGGATAAGTCACACACAAAAAAAGAAGCATTGCGGTCCTTAAGTCATGTGTAACAGAAAATAGAAAATAAAGTGAAAGAGAAGCCTTATCCTCCGTAAACACTCAGCCTAGGATAAATACAGAGTGGAATTGAGTGGATAGGGACATTTTTACATTCTCGGGAACTCAGCATACGAAGAGAGAATAATGTAATAATCAAAAAAATCAGATCTCGATATTTGGAATAACCTAATAATGTCAGCGTCCCTTCTCAGGGACGCTTCTATAAATGCGTCATCAACTCAGATGAATTATATTTTCCAACATAAATTTTACAAAAATGTGTTTCCAAGTATTGGTTTCTTTTATATTTAACTAGATGTACGCGCACGGCGTTGCCCGTGGATTCGGGACTTCAACAAAACGAAGAAAAAAAAAACCTCCCACAATGACATGAAAAAGTTTTGAAAACAAAATCAAAACAAAAGATACACATTATTGATTTTCCCGCTTAATTTTTTTTTCGCGATAAACAATATTAAAAAATTGCAACGTGAAAATTACTGCCAAAAATAATAATCAGTCACCCAATTCAAGGTTATGACGTCACCTCCCCTTCAACCAATCACATAGCCAGCTGCATTTCGGAAATGTGTCGCGGGGGAAAATTAGCTCGAGAAAAATAACTTTCATCTGCCCAGGAAAAAATTAATTTAAAAAAAACGGGAAAAGATATTTTAACCGTTCTAGTTATAAGCCGAAAAAAAATGAAAATAATAGTGTTATTAGAAAGTCGGATGCAACAAATTTAAAAACAAAAATAACATTCCGATGCCAAAACTGACTATTTTTTAAAAATTTCTCAAAATTCAGTAAATTACATTAGAAATTCAAAACTAACTTCATTAGAACGGAAATCGCGTCCTCTTTCCGATGGTGTATTTATTTTTGTCGTACAATTATTCGAAACCATTCTATTGATAAATTAGTGCGAAAAATCAACCAAAACACAGAACATTAAATAAAAAAATTTCTAGATTAAATTTTAAAATTTCGGCTTCGAGGTGCATTCAGTCACCATTACGACTACCTGTGTGCCAAAGTTCATGGCTGTAAGTGCGATAGATTCGTCTAGACATCGCAGACAAACACACACACGCACACGAACATTGCCTTTTATAAGTAGAGATTGATGACAGCACGTATCAAGCGTTCGGTTGATAATGTAGCCTTTTTATTTTCGAATCAGATTCGGAAGTAGTTTTTAGCAATGCCAAGAAGAAAAAGGTAAAATTGTTCAATTATTAATCAACTAATTTACTTGCATTTATCAAATGTAGTAGAACCTCGGAAATCCGAATCCCAGTAATCCAAAATTCCGGATAATCCTTACAACTTTTTTTTAGTTTTCTGAAAACTTTTTACTAAAAAATGAAGGAAAAATAACAATTACGAATCAGAAACAAATCTAATGATTAGTCCTAACTTAAAAGAAGTATTCGAATTGGTTTTTAAGAATAAATACAGCACCTTAATAAGTAGAACTAAACTCAGATATCTTCATTTTACCCTCAACTTGTTTCCCACAGTACCGTGCGAATCGTCGTGTCCTCTTTCCGTACGCTTTCTCAGAGCACCCAGAGTCAATATACTCTACTGCATTTGGTATATCAAGAGTATTTTACCGAATTTCTCGGATAATCCGATCTGAGGTCAGCCCCAATTAGTTTGAATTACCGAGGTTCTACTGTATATCAGTACAATTGTAAGGATATGTTTTCTTTTTGGAATTTCAAATAAATTTAAATTTTGATATATTTTACCTTAATAGGAACGCTAGGAATAGGATGGAAATAAAACATAAATTCTTCAGGTAGGATTTTTTAAAGAAATTTTCCAATTAATTTCTCGACATGTAATATTGGTATGCAAAATATGATTGAAAAAATGCGATTATTGGACATTAATGGGTTAATAGTGGATTTAGAAGTATGGGTTCTTGCTAGGTGTGGATGGAATTGTACTGCCGGTTGAGAGAGTAAGAAAGGGGGGTAAAAGGTATTTCTTTCTTTAATATTGACACTAAAATATTTTGATAATATGAGGAATCAACTTATATATATATATATATATATATATATATATATATATATATATATATATATAGTTTTATATTATATGCAAAACCGGCAACGACTATTCCTTCCTTTCCAAGAGTTTCCTAAAGTTTTTAAACCAAGTTTTTAAATTTTCTCCTTCTTCTTTATGTAATAAATATATCTTTTTATTATATCAAGTGTTTAGATACATTTAAGTTTCATGGAAACCATCATTTTCCAATTTTTCCACAAATACATGCTTATCATCAGAATTCTGCATCGATTTCTACATTCGGTGACATTTCTAAGAGAAAGACGATGCACACAGTATTTTAAAAAAATTCAAATCGCGATTCTCAAATAGTGTCACGTGGTCAACAATGATGTCACGATATCCCCGATGGCCTTTGAAAACGTTCGCCATTCGAGTTCTCTTCCATTTCTTCTATTCTAATGATTTTCTTTTAATGTGTTTTAATTATTAAAGCATGATTTTTGTTGTTTGATGCTATAGTAATTCGTTAATCAATTATGGACAATTTTGTCGATGCAATCACTGGATGCTGCTGCGTTGGCGCGCAAAAGGTGTATTGTTATCGCTATTGTTTACTTCTTCTGTATTTTCTTCTTTTTTTGTATTAAAATATGTATCTCCATCATATTTCACATTATTCAGAATAACGAACAGCATCGCAGAAATAGCGTAAAATATATTTGCGCTAATAGGTTTAATACATTATCTGCATTTGAAACTGAACAATTTAATCATTTTGTATTTAGCATTTCTTTGCGATGGTAGATTCTTTCGTGGGAAAAAAGAAAATAGCTCTTTATACATTATTTTTTTTACAAATAACATGTTGTATATATGCGTTATGAATGCTATACGTAAAAGAAATGTATTGGTTTGTATTTATATGTTACGATTAATGAGATTAATCGATTATTATGAATAATAACCGGTTCAAGTGATGAATCGATTTATTTCATTGGCCGGTTATTATGAATAATTATAAGTAAAAGTGATGAGTGATTCAACCCTGTGAGCGGTTAGCTATTTTGATGTTCTAGCTTTAAAGTCTTAAAAATTTGCTTTTAAAGTGAATAATTGGATTTTTATCGCGTTTAATCGAGTCTCTGAAATCTTAAGAATATTCTATCCATGGTAGTTTAAGAGATTATAACATAAACATGAATTATTTGCTTTTGAACTCGATATGAGAAACGGAAAAATACGTCCAAAACGCTTAGAGGTTAGAATCACATTGACGGTATTATTGCACAGGAGTATTGCACGTATTCACGTTAGAATCACATTGACCGGTAATTATTCATAATAACCGATGAAACACATTAACCGTAGCATGTATGTCACAGAAGTACCGTGATATGTGGAGGCTACCTCTGCATCCGCAGGCTTTGAACAAGTTTTCCCCTTCGAAAGCAGCTTTCAGCGCTGAACAGTGAGTTCTAAATAGAAGCAATGGTAGAATTTAGATGAGCGAATTATGATTCCTCCGTTCTTTGTTTCAGTAGACTTTCCGTCTGCGAAGGAAATGCAGAGCAGGACATTAGCGGGGACAAACCAACAAAAAGATCATTTCATTCAGCCAACTTGGCACGGGGAAGAAACTTTTATATTTAACCACCGGTGAGCGCACTGAGGAGGGAAGCGAACTGTCTTCTCGGGACTTCGTTTCAGTTTTGGGGGAAAGTGTTAGAATGTTTGCACAAAAATTAAAAGGATATTCGAATCACAAACACAATCTAAACAAACACATCGCAGCATGATAATTTTTTAAGCCTGATTCGACTGTTTTTATATCGTTTAAAAAAATTTACTCTTAATTACATAGTTACGATAACGTTTGCGCAAAAACTGGGTTTAATATCGTCACAACGCGTTTGTGTATAAACGCAGTAACTAAAGCAATGAAAAATATCGCTGTAAACAAACTTTAGAATATTTTTTAAAAATTTACTCTTAATTACATAGTTACGATAACGTTTGCGCAAACACTGGGTTTAATATCGTCACAACGCGTTTGTGTATAAACGCAGTAACTAAAGCAATGAAAAATATCGCTGTAAACAAACTTTAGAATATTTTTTAAAAATTTACTCTTAATTACATAGTTACGATAACGTTTGCGCAAACACTGGGTTTAATATCGTCACAACGCGTTTGTGTATAAGCGCAGTAACTAAAACAATGAAAAATATCGCTGTAAACACACTTTATAATATTTTTTAAAAATTTACTCTTTATTATAGTTACGATAACGTTTGCGCAAAAACTGGGTTTAATGTCGTCGCAACGCGTTTGTGTATAAACGCAGTAACTAAAGCAATGAAAAATATCGCTGTAAACACACTTTATAATATTTTTAAAAAATTATTAAAATTCGAAAACATGGCCCCGAAATAAAAAGGCTGTCACTGAAGAGCAAATTTTTTAAATTTTAAAACGGTGTTAAACTGGATTTTGTGCAATAAAATTCTTTGAATTGAAGTTATTGAAGTTATTGAAGGAAAATCTTAAAATTTTGATTACATTTTAATTAAAAATCTAATTAAAATGTTGAAAACCCATTTCTTAGTAAGCATCTACTATCGAAAAAGTAATTACTTGGCAAATTTGGTAGCTCTAGGTCCTACATTCAGCCCGTAGAGCGTTTTGAGTGATTTTTGCATCAAGCGTGTCACATCGCGCAATTTACTAATAGTATCTATATATCTTACTAGCAGTACGCGCACGGCGTTGCCCGTGGAATCAGGACTTCAACAAAATGAAAAGAAGAAAGAAACGCCCATAATGACGTGGAAAAGTTTTGAAAACAAAATCAGAACAAAAGATACAAATTATTGATTTTCCTGCTTATTTTTCTTCGCGATTATGACATTTCAACTGTAGGAAAACAGTACAGAGTACGCTAATTCGAAACATTATTAAAAAATTGCAACGTGAAAATGATTATTATACAGCAAGCAAAATATGCCAGACAAATAAGCACGTTAACACACTGCCAAAAATAATAATCGAAGTTATTTAGTTGAAGGTTATGCCGTATCCTGTGCTCTGTACCGTCAGCCAATGAAATTGCAACAATGCATGTTGGGAAGGCTCCGGAGAAACTTTCGAGGGAGAACGCTCGGTAGAGAAAAATATCTTTCAACTGACCAGGAAAAAATTAATATAAAGAAACGGAAAAAGATATTTTAATCGTTCTTGTTTTAAATCCGACAGAAATGTTCCAGTTATAAGCTGAAAAAAATTGAAAATAACAGTATGATTAGAACGTCGGATGCAGCAAATTTAAAAACAAAAATAAAATTTCGATGGCAAAACTGACTATATTTTAAAAACCTCTCAAAATTCACTAAATTACGTTTGAAGCCCAAAACAAACTTCATTACAACGAAAATTGTTTCTTCTATCCGATGGTGCATTGATTGTTTTTCAACGTTCATTAGAAAAGATGCTACAGTCGTGAACGAAAACAACACAAAACATTAAACAAAAATTTTTCTAGATTAAATTTTAAAATTCCGGCTTCGAGGTGCATTCAGTCACCATTACGACTACCTATGTGCCAAATTTCATGGGTGTGAGTGCGATAGATTCGTCTGGACATCGCGCGCACGCACACAAACATTGCCTTTTAAAAGTATAGATGGACGAGTTTTCTGATTTGTTTATATGGTTTCACAGAACTTCCGTGGTAACGGAAGTTCACTTCCGCTTTCGAGTATCCCTTCAATTTAAGCGATCGCCAAATCCAGCTGAATTCTATATCGAGAGCCAAGTTCGAATCAGTTCTTTCTTGAGAATAAAAAGCGCCAAAAAGAGAGATAAAGAATAATTAAGGCACCCTTTCCACAAATTTAGGCTCTTATATTAAGTGAACATTAAGAACTACAACGATGGGAACATTGAAAAAAGAATATGGAGGTGTTTCTAGTAGGGTGCCATTTTTTTTCTCTTGACCGAATTGGATCGGCAATTTTTCTAGTCCATCTACTGATGGCAATTTTACTTGATTTTTAAACAGATTGAAACGAATTTTGGAGTGAATATTTTTTTAACTAGGAGATAACAGCCTTTGTTGCTAAAAATCCCTAAACCTCGTATCTCTCGGAGGTTCAATTCAAGTCAAGTCAAGTCAATAGGAACATGAAATTTAATATTTTCAAAGTATCTTTCTTCAAATATTAGAAAACTCCACTTTAAACATTAATTAATAACTTCAAACAGAGTGTTGAAATTTTGAAGATTCCCTTTGACTTAACATTTTAACTAGAAGTTGATGGATAAGCTGAAAGTCCGTTTTAAAAAATTCGTTTCGTAAAGAAAATATGCTAAAAGACAGTAAAACGAACAGGAACCCTTAACGCAGTGGAGAAAAAAATAAGCAAAACGTCATACCACGATTTTCGAAGGTCGTTCAACGCGGAAGTGGAATTTGAAGCCGGCGTGCTTACCAATATGGCTGAGTGTAAGATAAAGAAAAAGAAATTTGCAATTTGAACGCCTTTTTTTAACCGATTGACACAAAAATTGGACACAAATCTAGTAAGACACAAAAACTGGACACAAATCTAAGGTAAGAAGGCCACATACCAAATTTCATTTATCAAAGTAATTTTTTAAAGATGTTATTGCGTTCAAAAGTATGCCATTATACAGACGGACAGACAGTCAACCTTTTGACGGATTTGTTCCAAATTTTTATACAAACCTACATTCCTGATGATAAAAATGTGTACCAAATTTTATCCAGCTAGCTATTTAAGTTTGTGAGTTATCGCATTGCACGGACATACAAACAGACTCAAAATTTGATAGAAACCTACAAAGTATGTGTAAAGACCACATATCAAATTTCATCTTCGTAGCTTTAATAGTTTTCGAGTTCTCGTGTTCACAGACAGACAGACATAATTCCAAAATTCTGTTTTTCGGACTCGGGGGGTCTAAAACGTGAAGATTCGTCAAAATCTCGAGTTCGAATTTTTTGACGATTACAATACTTTCTCTTTGTATACTTCGTATACGAGAAAGGAAAGACGGGACGAATGGTCATATTACGCATGCAGTTTGCGTCTGCTATCTGTTTTCAACGCATTACAATTTGAATTTTTTGCACATAATACATCACGTTCTCGTTACGATTCAATACTACATTTATAAAGGGAAAAAAATATCAAACCCGGATGAGCATATCATAGACCTTTAAATCCGTTAGCTACATCGCAACCATTTTAGAATGAAAATGATTGAGACTAACGGAGGGTTCAGGCAGCTATCTAAAAATGAATGCCCAGTTCAGTTAAATCTAAAGTAAGTTACCCTTTTAGGATTAAAAGCTGGATCGAAATAAAGTGTTTAAAAACCATAATAAGACGCTTCGATACGACAACAGTGTTGCGAAATGAACTTCTAAATGTTTCCGAGAGAAGTTCACTGGATGTTTATTCAATGCTAATTTTGTTTTGCTCATTGCCCTGTTGGTCACGTGACGCTAGCGGACCGTTGGGTTACCAAGGGAACTCCGATCAGTACAAATCAAGTCTAACAAAATTCAAAACTTTCTGTTCAGCAAAATTTCGAACACGGTATTTTATCATTAAAAATGTTGAGTGTTAAAGCTGATTATTTAAGCAAATGGTTTTGTAAATTCTTTGGTTATTAAAATCGGAGGAGAACAGTTCACTGCCTGAAGAGACGCAGCTTATCGATAAAAACACGAAACAAGTAAAACAGAAGAACTTACTTTTCAGATGCAATCTACCATTTAAAAAACATTAATTTCTTTAAATATTTGCAAAGAAGTCTGATTTTTGTTTAAACCCTTTTTGTTTTAGGGAGTGTTCTCTCTGTGCTTTCTCGTGTAAGTACACAATACCGCGCGGTTTATGTTCAACTTCGTCGAATAGTGAAAATAACAGAATATATATTTGGGAGAAGCACCTCTTCGCGTGGACCGTGGTAAGGCTTCGGGTCAGAGGGTTCCTGGTTCGAAACCCGATTCCACAGAAGATCCGCAATCTATGTGGTCCTGCTGTACGCTAAGTCATACGTTGGGGTCAAAGGGCCTCCCGCTGGTGTGGTGAGGAAGTTTGGAGAGAGGGGGCTGTCAACTCAGATGCCGTCTTCGTCATCTAACCTCGGTTCAAAATGATGAGGTCGGACCCAAAATAGGTCTCGTGTTGCTTCGAAACGGGACGTTACTGGAACGAAACTAAAATGTATCAGCCGATTGGATCCATAATTTACTATTTTTCTACAATTACTGTATGAAAATTACATACTAAAATCCACGCATCTAGTGCGTTTTTGCAACATCACGTTCCCGAATGGACACATCGACAGTCAACCCGATTAAGGATCGAATCCAAAAATTGACACAGATTCACAATTTGGATGATAAAACCATATGGGAGGAAAGAAACGGTGTATCGGTACAGTTCAAGTCCAAGACTATAGCTTCGAGATGTGTTCATTTTAATCTCAATTATTTTTGAGTCGTTATGATTAGTAAAAATCATTTTACAGGTTTACAGCTCCAAAAGTTTATTTGCCGATGTTTAGAAAGCAACTTTCTATAACAAATTAATTAATTGCAAATTCTAATGGGCTGCAGTAGTCTGTCAAAATGTGTTTCTGAACTTAGTGACTTCTGTCTGAATGACGACGATAGGAGAAAATAATAATTAAGGTATGGAATTTTTATTAAAATTTTTGCCGAATTTTTAGACGATTAATCTTTGTATATACTTCGCATCTGAGAACATAATAACTAAGTTATGAAATTTTTATCGAAATTTTGGGCGGATTTTTGTTATGGAAATGGGAATTTTGATATGGAAGCGGAAAATTGTAATTAAAGTATAAAATTTTTATCAAATTCTTTGACGATTAGGATACTTTCTCA
>BGPR01016157.1:0-35171 GCA_013235015.1 Araneus ventricosus
ATGGCCCTACACAAAATTCCACTTCATAGAAATGGCCCTACACAAAACTCAAATTCACAAAAACGGCCCCTTTTTTAATTCGACTTCTTTTTAAAAAGTTTTTGAATGTGGTGTTGCACAAAATATATATATACGGGTATTTTTTTCAGTATTATGTCAAATTACTGCATACATTTGGTTCAATGAAACACTTTTGATATTAAAAGTAAAATATAGAAATATGACTGCTTAAATAGTGCACATAAAAGGTGTATTGTTGTCATTATTAGTAATGTTTGTTTTATTCTTAACTTAATTTTGAAGTTCTAATTTTGCTTCTTGTATTTTATCAGAAGCAGCTGCATATGTGCCTTTCTGTATAATGCAAAAAGAATTTTAATTAATTTTTAATTTAATTTCTTTTAATATTTAATTTTGGTTAAATTTTATCAATTATAACTGCTAAAATAGAAGATTTTACATAATAAAAATTTTTTTTCACACAAATGGTTTTTTTTTTCTTCACAAAAATGGGCCCCCTATAAAAATCTGGATCGACCCCTGACTTTCCAATTCTGAACATTACAAGATAATGATGCAACACCAGGAAAAGTCCATCAGGCAAAATTTAAAAGTCCATGGTGTTTAAACAAAGTGTTTCAAAACATTTCATTAAAAGTTAAATTTAAATAAAAATTGAATATAACAATAAGCAACTGCCAATATTGAAAATACAAGCAGATTACTTGAGAAAAACAATTAAATTAATTCTAATGTCCCTTTAACCCATTTATACAGGAATACACAGTTGATACGTAATAATAAAGTGTACAGTGTAGGGTTAAATTGGCAAGAGATAAATGAAAATTGTCCAACCATAGAAATAAATTTTCATCAAATAATAATAGCTAGTCTAAATACTAATTTAATATTAGGTAAATGCATAAGTCCTTACTAATATTGCTACAGCAAAATAAAGACAAGCATGTACAGAATTTCATCCAAATTAAAATTACATCACAAAGGCAATTTATTAGTCTTGCACATAGTCGAGGAGTCTTATTCCACCCAGACTGCATGTATCTATTGGAACTCGACTGAGAATTTCAAAAGCATTAAGAGTAATGGAATGAATTTTTGGATAAAAACCACTTTGCTTTAAAAAAGTAACATCTATTTGATTTCAGAAAATAGTAAAAACAAACTTATGCACGTACCCAATATAACAAAAGTTAATAATCAGGCTGTTTACAGAATTCAAAAGAAATAGTGTCACTTCGGAAAAACCAGAGTGACCTTATATCAAAAATTATTTACTTCAAAGTAATTAATTTTGAAACCAAAATTTAAATTTAGAAATAATCTTTCATTTTAATTAAAATGCTAACCAATTTAGAATAAAAATTTGTTTCAAATATACACACAAAAAAGAAGGTTGGTTGCGACTGCAAAATGTCAGATCTTAAATCATCACCGTACACGAGAATTTCTGAAAACTCCAAGCACCAAATGTTTCCAATTTGTTGTTGTTAACAGAATAAAGAATAAGAAGTCGTGTCTCGTAATGAAGAAACCAGAAGTGCATCATCACAGATCCAAATACTTTCATGAAGATACCAAGTATAAGATGAATTTTATGAAGCAAAAGAAAAAAAAAACAAAACCTGGCGCTTTTCCTTCAATTTAACGATAACTAAGAATGTCTATTTTGTCTAGATATAGGAGGAGAAAAAACTTCATGCCCTCGGCTCTTCGAGATGGATAACTCCTTATGGCTGAAAATAATCGCGACTTTAAAGCAGAAATTTCTGCTTTTTTCATGACTGAAATTGAGATTTGCGAGTGGTAGACTTTTTGCAATATAATGGAGGTTCAACAATTCATCTTTAGATGTATACGATTGTCCAAGTGCATTTACTTTCTTAAGGAATAAATAATCGCCTTCAGAGAATCTCTGGAGCGCGCCACCACACTCGAAGGCACAATTTCCGTCAAAGGTCTTTTGTCCTTGGTGATGAACTTCTTGCACAGGCCCTCTGCATTGCAGATCACGTGCATCCCACAGTCATAGGTATTCACCTGCTGCGTGCAAGGCATCTCATGTATAACAGGTGGGTGACCACCCTTCAGCGAATTTCGAAGGAACATGGCAAGGACTTTCGCCAAGCTCTCGGCTACAGGAAGGTTGCAACTTCCGGGGTAAGAATCATAGTGTTCGAACGAGTTCTCCGACGCATTGTAGGCGAGAAGGCTCCAGTGAGTCCCCCCGGGAACAGTTTGCGCTCGGCAATCGTTCACGGGGAAGAGAATGTATTGCTTGGTATCCAACTCCAGCCCTTCCACGGTGGACTTTACGTCCTCCGGAAGACCAAACTTCAAGTACTGAACAACCTGCGGGCACACGAACCCCAAAACCTTCTTGTGGTCCTTGTATACTTCGTTTTCCAAATACTCGAACCAGAAAGCAATGATGTTGTCATTGAGCCAGCTGGGTGGGGTCAAGAGTTCGACGTCGGACTGCCGCAGCAGACAGTTCTCGTAGTTCAACACCACTGGATCACAAGAGGACATTGCTTTTCCTATGACTGCTCTATTTAAATCCCCAGAGTGGCCTCGAAGTCGGGGTACAGCCAGGCGTCTTCTTTCAGTTTTTCGGCTAAGTGTCTGAGTTGCTCGAGTCGCTGCAGGTGAAGCTCTGGAAATAAAGAACATTACGGGAGACATTAGGACAAAAATAAAATCTTACTTAAAATACACTAAGAGAATAAGCTTTTTCATCAAAAATCAATTGTAGTCTTATTTTGAAATCACATGGTATAAGAACCTTAGATAAAATCATCAATAGCAATTCAGGGAAATTACTAATAAGCAGTTATTACTACTAAAGATAGATGCAGAACGAAATATCAACAGGGTTAATCCATGTGAAGACACCCAATATGAGAAAAATTTGTTGCTCCATAGTAACAGATTTTTTAAAAAAAAATTCCACTAAAACTTATGGTGGTGAAACCCTCACATATCAATTTGTAAAACATTTTGTCCATTATTGGCCGAGATATGGACATTTGAAAAACGGCCATTTTTAGCAAATTTCGGCCATCTTGGATTTGGCACTACTGTGAGAAATTGCAATAACTTGAGAAATAATGGTTCAAATTCAACAATTTTGGTACCAATTTGAAGCTATTTATATGAGGAATATAAATCCAGTGTTTAAATAAAATTAAATATATGTTTTACTATATTTTTACACGGAAAATGAAAAAATCATCTTCAGAATTTAGACAAATTTAATGAGCTGTAAAAAAAAAAAATGGCCCATCGTATTTCTTTCTGAAACTTGGTAGAAACACTAATCAATATGTGTCCTTTAAGTATAAAAAAAATTAGGAAGGTAATATTTCTTAACAACTAAAAAAAATTTTTTTTTAAACCCAAGATGTCGAGGTATGAAATTTCTTGTTGCTGGAACATGCTAGTAAATCGTTTTCTAAAAAATAAGTTATAATTCTTATATTTCATAATCTTAATTTTAAATATTAAAAAAGCCTCTACTATACTCAAAAAATACATTTATAGCAATAATTTCAAAAATTGCATCACAAAGATTTAAAAATTGGACTATCTAAATTTTGCTCATTACGTCCAAGAGAATGTGTGACTGCTGGAAATGAAGGTATTCATTCTGTGTGTGTTTCCATATATCACCAAAATATTAAACTCATGCTTCATGCTCTTCATATTCGTGACTATATTTTACAGTTAAGAAAACTAGTTTGTTTCTCTGAATTCGAAAAGTGAATGGTACATAGATGTGATAACTGTCCATCTGTGGAAGTTCTCAAAGAAGAATTAATATTTTCCAATGAATTTAGAAAAGATTAGCGAAATTTCTTAAAAACAATGGGTGAAAATTGATGGTGCAGAATTGAAAACAATTGTTACATCAGTTGATGAATTTGTTGAAAATTTAGTTGCAAAACTGTCTATTTTATGCACCCATCACTTCTTCACAAAGCTCAGAGTAATTACTTTAGCAAAACAAAGGATGAATTGATTGAAGGTACTGCTATTATTCTAGCAGATTTTTCTGAAAACTATACTTGTATCATGCAGGATGCTATCCAAAGTGTTCATTGGAAGAAAGTGCAAGTGACAATTCATCCTTTTCTAGCATATGTAAAGGAATCCTAATTATAAGTTGAAACCTATTCCTATGTGTGTAATTAGTGACCATTTGGTCCACGACACAACAACATTTTGGACTTCCCAAAAAGTAATTGATCAGGATTTAATTAAAAAAGTGCCACAAATTAAATACATAAAGTATTTCAGTGATGGATCATCAGCTCAATATAAAAATTTTAAAAACTTTATAAATCTCTGTCGCCATGAAAAAGATCATGGCGTGAAAGCTGAATGGCATTTTTTTTGCATCTTGCCATGGGAAAGGAGCTTGTGATGGTATAGGTGGTACCATAAAATGCATGACAACCAAAGCAAGCCTTCAGCGACCATATAAAGACCAAATATTAAATGCTTCTGATTTGTATAAATTTACGAAGGATTCTATTAAAGGAATCAAAACTTTTTTTGTAGAAAAATCTGAAATTGAGATTTCCCACTGTCAATTAGCTATGAGGTATCAAACCGTAGATACAATTAAAAGAAAAAGGTCAAATCACAGCTTTGTTCCTATAAACGAAACACAATTATTGGTTTCCAGGGTATCAGATTCCACCACAACATACATTGATACTTTAGGAAGCAAGACCATACCCACTGACATTCCAGAATGAACAATATGCACATATGGAATTAACTCGTGGATTGGAAAAATTGTGAAGTGCTATGATGAATACAATGACTATAAAATTATATTTATGCATCCTCATGGTCGAAGTGCATCGTATACGTGGCCGAAACCTTTGAATGTGTGTTGGATTCCATACGAACACATAATGAAAATTGTGTCTGCTCCCTCAACTAACACAAGAAGAACATATAAAATAACACCTGAGGGAATAACTGTATTGAACTATTATTCAAAAATTTCAAGGTGGATTAAATTCATTTATTTTTTCCGAATGTTAAATATGTATAGATTTCATTTATGCTTTTTAAAAATAATTTTGCATTATGTCCATTTATAGTTATTATATATATAGTGGATATATATTTGAAGAAATATTTAGCATTCCGATATTTTTTTTAGATTTAAAACACGGAAATTATTGTTCCTTATAAGCTTAAAAGAACTATTTGTCAATTTCTTAACAGTTCATTAAAGCTGGATATAATCTGAAGGTATTTTTTTTCACTTCTCATGTAATAAAAATATCAATTTAATATTGTTTTAATATTGAATTCATTACAACTGTTTTCACTTGAAGCAGAAATAAACGAAGATACAACACAATAAATTATATGGCAAATTGCATCATTTAGAGTTGTAGATGATGCAATTTATGAAATAATTGCTATAAAGTATTTTTTGAGTAAAGTAAATGTTTTTTTAATATTTAAAACTAAGATTATGAAATATAAGAATGATAACTTATTTTTTAGAAAGCGATTTACTAGCATATTCCAGCAACAAGAAGTTTCATACCTCGACATCTTGGGTTTAAAAAAAAATTTTTTTTTAGTTGTTAAGAAATATTACCTTCCTAATTTTTTTATACTTAAAGGACACATATTGATTAGTGTTTCTACCAAGTTTCACAAAAAAATACGATGGGCCATTTTTTTTACAGCTCATTAAATTTGGCTAAATTCTGAAGATGATTTTTTTCATTTTCCATGTAAAAATATAGTAAAACATATATTTAATTTTATTTAAACACTGGATTTATATTCCACATATAAATAGCTTCAAATTGGTACCAAAATTGTTGAATTTGAACCATTATTTCTCAAGTTATTGCAATTTTTCACAGTAGTGCCAAATCCAAGATGGCCGAAATTTGCTAAAAATGACCGTTTTTTAAATGTCCATATCTCGGTCAATAATGGACAAAATGTTTTACAAATTGATATATGAGGGTTTCACCACCATAAGTTTTAGTGGTAATTTTTTTAAAAAAATCTGTTACTATGGAGCAACACTCATTGGCTGTCTACACATGGAATGACCCAACAGCGTGTATCAAAAAGTACAGTAGAGTCTCCCTACAACAAAGTGTCTCTACAACAAATTTCTCCCTACAACGAAATTTTTAATCGGAATGTTAAATAACATTCAAAATATTCTTCATATAACGAAGTGGTTGTCTCCCTATAACGAATTTTTCAGAGGTTTATCTTTTCAATTTTTGTCATTTTTGAAGAAAGTTGATAGTTTCTGTGCAACCAATTCTCTCACACATGCCTGTTTCTGGAACCACTCACTCTTAAATTTTTGGAAAAATTTTCCCATTTTAACATCACAAAATGCAAAGCAATGTAAAATAAACGCAAGTACATACTAGTACATATTATTCTCTAAATTGGTGAATTGTCTTCACTTTTGAGCATTTTATTTATACAATAAAAATTAGTATAATTTTAACAAATTTATAATATATATATTACTTCATTTTTAATTCAAAATCATAATTAAATACATTTGCACTTATTGCACCTATTGAAAAGTTTGGAACATTTACTTAAATAACTGCAAAAATCTCTAATCTCCATATAACGAAATTTTCTCTATAACGAATTTTTTAATTGGAACCAAGCGATTTCGTTATAGGGAGACTCAACTGTATTTTCATCTTTTGGAATTAAATGTTATTGCAGTATAAGTAGAAAGCAACAAAACATTAAATGAACACTCCATCATCATCATTCAAAATGTTAGTCTGTTCAGATTAGTTTAGTTATATTAATGTTCTGTTTTAAAACAACACAAGTGCTATTTTGGAACGGACCTCTTAATTTTGAACAGCAGTCAGATGACGAGGACTGCACCCGAGCTAGTACACTCCCCCTTTTCAAACTTCCGGCATAATGTTCGCCCCCCACAAACACGGCGTATCTTCAGTGGAACTGGGTTTCGAACCCAGAACCTTCCGGCTCCGAAGCCAAGATCTTCACACGAGGTTACGTTAGTCTGTCAAGAATATTTTGCTAAATATGACTAATAGGACTGGGGGCTGTATAAAAATTTAATACTTCATAAATTTTCCAACAGTAAATTTGTTGATTAAAACAACATAAAATATAATTATGCATGTAATATAGATCATTTCCTCAATTGGAAGTTTATGTCTAAAAGTTTAGGCATTAACCATGTTTAGATTAGACACCCTGCTTAAAAACTATTCAACAAAATAGTTTTAAATTTAATTACTAACTCAAATATAACATATTAAAAATGACAGGATGATTAAAACCAATAAATGTAATAAATCAACCAAAATGTATAATAACCCAGCACATTTTTAAATGTATGAATATGATTGTTTGAATACATTTTAAAAGATAATATCACATCATCACACAAATACCATCAAAATGAAATTCCGTACAGATAGACCCAAAAGTTATTGATGAACAATTATAATCAAATCATCAATATTTTGCATTAATATTAATAATATCTGCATATATTTATAAAAATTAAATTAGCAATTCTGTAGACAGTAGACCTCCTGTCAAAAAAGAATCTAAGACCTGTTCTTCCTGGCAGTCTTTAAAGATTTATACATTTTTTTTTTTTTTCTAGTGTGAATTATTTTCACAAGTCTCGAGTTTTGTTAGTATTCATATAATTACAATTAAACGTCCAACCAATACAAAAATGCTTTAATGGTGCGAAACATTGAAACCATTAAAATGACCATCAGCTTGAAACTAAAAAAAAACCAAAATCAATGGATATACCTCGTTTTTCACAACGCCAAGAAACATTCATGACAAATTTGAAGAAAATCTATATAAAAAATATATGCTAAAATTAGGTAAAATTCAATAAATAACTGTTCAGTGCACAATTACTCCAATTTTCATGCCCATTTGTTTGCAAATTAGACACAAAAAAATGGTTGTACCTTAACTTTTGGAGACAAGGGTAGTTGAGAGATTCCTTATTCTGATAAAAATGTTTAATGCCCATATAAATGTAGAAGTTTGCGGTTCGGTATGTGCGCCTAAACAACATCTGTAAATACATTAACAAAGGGAGTGAACAAGCCATTTTCAGTTTCAACAACCCAGAGCACAACAATATGCAGCCACTCTTTTGAAAACTGGTGAAGGTTGGTTTACGAAAGATTCAAACAGGTGCGATTATAATAAACAGGGTATTTTTCAAACTTGTTCAAAGCACAGAGGAACTGATAAAGCAAGATTTATCCTGAACTGCAAGATAATAGAAAACGGTTGCATCATGACGTAGGAAGTGATGTAATCTCTAGAAAATTCTTGATATTTCTGGCTCCCACTAGAGATAGGACCACAGTTCAGGATTTTTCTAGAGGATTCCTTCTGTCGCCAAGGTTAGCATGTCAGGGAAACAACTTCACAGCTTCGTAACAATACATATCTTGTTCCATTTTGGAGTTATGTTCATAGAAAGAAGGTATAATTCCCTTCCCCCTTCACTTGGCGGGAAGTGAATTATACCTTCACCCCCTCTAACACATGGAGAGTCATCAAAATCTTACTATTAAATTTTTTTGAAGGTTACAATACATTCTTCTTTGTATACTTCATAAACCAGAAAGTAAAAAATAATAAAACAAAGCATTATTATTTAACTTTCTACTTTGCTTTTTTCTTCTGCAATGACTAATTGCTTTGGAGTTTTAAGTTGCGAGAGCCATGGTGTGCCACCAAGGTTAAAATATTGAGAAACTCCACCCCCGTCTGAATGAACACACCAAAATAGCAACGTCTTACAAGTAATTTTGTTTTGTTCTTATAAGACAATGGAATAAGAAGTAACGTTTGATAAATCTTGAATATGGACACTGGATGCCAAATCAGAAAAGTTATTTCCCTTCACAATTCACGAGTGGTTGCCTCTTAGCACACTGCAATGTTACATTACAGGAAATATGGAAAATATAACAAAAAATAAATTAAAACAAGCTTCATGCTTTCAATCCTCGTTTGCAACCTTGGCATTCCCAAATGAACAGAAAAGCAGATATGCTCCTCACTAGACTATGAGTAGGTCACACTAGACACACCCATCTAGTTGGAGAACAGGCACCAATGTGTTCCCAATGCAACTGCATTATGTCAGTTCACCGCATTTTGTATGCACGTCAGGATTTTAACTCTCAACGCTTACATCGTTTTAAAAGTACTTCTATTTCTTTATTTACTTTACTTGGAGACACCCCAAATGTTCAGCTTTTTTTTTTTTTAAATCAATTGGTTTTGATCCACATATTTAGGCAGCACTTATTTTTTATCATATTCTCTTCATTGCTTTTTAATGCATATTAATTTCACTTTTATATTGCTGGAATTTTCACTTACGGGTGGGGGGGTGGACACGACTTAAGAAATTCAATTCGGGATGAGACTTGGTATATTAATAGTATACCTTTAGGGTGTTCATCGATTGAAATGTTAAAGCGCAATGGCCAGCCAATTTGGAGAAAATAGCCCTCAAACTTTCGATAAAGCTTTTATATCAGTAAGTTGTCATCGTTGTTGAAGCGCGAGTAGCATGGTCAGTATAGTAATCGCATGCAAACATTTTGCCCAAGGTTCAATTCTGCATCTATTTTTTTTTCCAAAATATTTTTGAAATTAATATTTATCTAAATTTAAAAATTATAAACATTTTTTATTAAAATATTAATTTTTTTTAACATTAAATATTTTTTTTATTCATACGATATATGAATTATAGTCATAATTTAATTTTTGAACAGTTAAATAATCACAAAAAGAAAGTTAATGGTGTTAAACAATAAATATAATAATCATTAAATGTCATTAAATTTTTTTGAATGATTCCATTTAAGTAATTACAAAATTTTCGTTCTAGCTTCATGGAAACGGATTTAATAAATGTAGAAGAATTTCAAAAATTTACTAATGAAAAAAAAATCATGAAATTTCTTCATGATGAGAGCAACTACTATTATTTAGCTAATGAGAGCAACTATTAATAGTTATTCTTTATCACCATTGAAGTTATGTTTATAAATTTGGTGGATTCCGTGGGTAACGGAAGGCTGATTTTTACAACAAAATCAGACTTCATCAGCTTGTAAAGTGAAAAAAAAAAAAAAAAAAAACTTTTTTTTCAAACAACTGAAAATCACACCTTTTTATTCTTCATTAAGTTATATAAAAATTGCCAAATTTGGTAGTTAACAATAAATGACTTTTTAAAAAATTGAAATTTTAAAGTTGGTAACGGAAGGAAATTTTTCCTACCTGAGAATTTTGAATACACAATTAACTTTCAAGTTCAATTAAACTATTTTAAGAATTTTTTTTTTAAAATTGGAGGACTCACTCATTGAAAATTAAGAGAGTTTTTTTGAAAATAATTATATTTATTATTAAAAATAGATATTTTAAACTAGTAACGGAAGGACAAAAATGACCTAGTACAAAATATAAGTTAAAAAAGCTTGATTTATTTCAAATGTGTTTGAAAATCATAAGACTTATTCATCAGCAGGTATGATAGATTTAAACTTGAATCTGCATCTCAGTCTAGTGCCAGAACTGTCCGTAATTATCTTGGGTTCGGACAATTTTTTGATTATTTGTTCAGCGTCAATCCAACATTTGTCCTCTTTTTCAGGAAAAATATAAATTAAATCGTCAGAATTCTGCTTTCACAATGAAGGCCCTGGTTGATTTTCTTCCTTAGCTCTTGTTTTAGTTTTTTTTTTTCACATTTTTTCTTGTAATTGCAGCAATTTTAAATCTCTTGGAGCTAAAGTTATACATCGCTCCTTTTTTCGTTTCCTGTCTTTTTATTTCATTTGCTGATGCAATCCTTTAGCTTTCATTCTTTCCCTATAAAGTCTCTGTTTTTCAGTAGGAGTTAGAGGCATAGCAAACACAATAGTAATATTTAAGATGTCTGCTCACTAACCACCAATGAGAATTAATAAATATGCTTATATTACAGAACTTTGAAAATTTTAACTATATCAAAACACAGTTGTATGTACTAGTTATCAAAATCTAAAAGTCTTCTAATGTTTAAAAAAGAATGAATGAAATAGAATGAGTAAAAAAAAAAAAAAATCAAGTTGAATCAGTCAAGTAGAACATGTGCAGAAACAGCAAACAAACATGTGTTATTTTTGTTTACATATTAACAGTTAAGGTCAAGGATAAGTTAGTAACTATTACAGATACAATTATAATTTAGTTAGTTATCTATTTGCAAGGCATTGATATAGATACCTAATAATTAAAGAATTTATTAAAAATGTGGTTAAGCTTGTGTATGTTACCATATTATTCTTATAAATATTTATTTTTTAATGGGAGTACATACAATCATAATTTGTAAAATATTTATAAAATAACTTCTCATTCTAAACATAGCATAAAATATATGTTGTTTATATTAATAATACTATAAAAGTTAAGTAAAAATGAGCTTAACTATGACTGCCCTTCCGTTACCATGATTTTTGTCCTTCCGCTACCATAAAAAATTCCTAAAATTAGATTTTTGAAAAATTTTGACTGTGTCTAATTATTAAGGGCCATAAACCTGCATTGAACCGAAAAACTTAAAATTCTTGACCCAGTGTGTTCTGAGTGAGGTAGTTGATATCCACTTTTTTGGTAACGGAAGGACATGTTAATTTGAATAATTAATATACTATTTTTCTGGTAAAATCTTTTTTATTATTAATTAAATGACAGAAAAGCTTAATAGAACACTTAAAGTATAATAGGTGACCTATTTATTAAACTTTTATAAAATAATTAACTTAATTTATAGGTTGAATTAAAATTAAGATAATCAGACCTACAAACGAATGAAGTAAAAGGGTAACTTTGAGCACAGTTTTTGAAAGATAAATTTTGTCAAACTCATAAACAATGTTTTTTTTCAAAAAGTTCACTTATTTCTGAAAAAAATTATGTATTGCAAGTGGACAAATGTTAATTTTTAAAATTTAGGTGCCATGTCCCCTTTTTCACAGAATTCATCATTATTATTTTTCTTTTTTTTGTACACGATTTTTGAATTAACAACTTTTAAATATTTAATTTTAAAAAAATAATCATTTGATGCAAAAATAACTATTTATATGATACTTGAATTACAGTTACACCCTTTTTAAATGGTTAAATAATTATAAATACATTCTTTTCCAACCAAAAACCGTTCCATAAAGCTAGAATGGAAATTTTGTAATTACTTCAATTGAATCTTATTAATATTATACACAATATTTAACACCATTAAATTTGTTTTACAGATTATTTAACTGTTTAAAAATTAAATTATGACTATAATTCATATATCATATGAATAAAAAATTATTTAATGCTTAAAAATGATTAATATTTTAATAAAAGATGTTTAAATTTTTTTAATTTAATGAAATATTAATTTTAAAAAAAAATTGAAAAAAAAAAAAAAAAAATTGGACATGGAATCTAACCCTAGGCAAAATGTCTGCATGCAAGTACTATACTGCCCATGCTATTCACGCTTCAACAGTTGTGACAACTTACTGGTATATAAGCTATATTGAAAATTTGATGGCAATTTTTTTCTCCAAATTGGCTGGCCATTGCACTTTAACATTTTAATGGATGAACACCCTAAAGGTATACCATTAATATACCAAGTCTCATCCCAAATTGAATTTCCCAAGTTGTGACATCTGCTAGTTAATTTGGTGCAGCATGGTCAAATTTATGGCTCTTGTGCCAGAAAACCAAACAAATGCAAACTCAGGAATTTTTATGTAATTGAAAAGTTATCTGCAGAAATGAGCTGAAGGTCTCACAAAATGAATTCCTGTTCAAATTCATCAGTGTTGCTACCCAAAACAAGCAACAGTTTTGATGCATTTCATGTGCTAGGAATTCTATAAAAACCAAAAATATATGCGCATTACATAAAGGGGGGTGTGAAACTCAAATGCTATCACGGGCCAAATAAACAAGGTCTAAGCCTACGTGGGCCGCAAAAGAAAAAGCAGGTTTATATTGAAAATACAGTTTAATAAAGGAACGACGGTAAAGTTAATGCTTTCTTTCTAACACTTGGCCTCTCTTCCCTACTAAAATCTTCCTACTTCGGAGGATATCTTGGTCCTTTGGATAACTCATCTGAAGTGAATGTCTTTTGGTAGGGAATTAGTCTTACGGCAGACTAATTCCCTACCAAAAGCGAAAATAACCAGTACTTGTACCAGTTGCTATAGTCAAACAAGGAAATAATTTCAAGTGCCATTTTTCAAATATTTTCAAACCTGGATGACAAATATTTGAAAAATTCATGCATCCCAACTTCATTGAATTTTGCCTTCAAATCCGAACAGCATTGGATCTCGTTTATCTCAGTTTGTGTAGTTTTCAGTTTACCTATATGGCTCCACACCAATGGGGAAAATAGAAGAAAACAAAGGAACATTTACTTCAAAACGTTTTATTTTATTATAGGCACCTAAAATATTTGTTGTTAGCGGTGAGCGAATTTGTGTGTCCATGTAACACAATTAGCATTTTATTAAAACTTTTGCTACAATACTATTATGTTTGCTGGGCCGCAAAAATATTCGCTGTGGGCCGCGAGTTTTACACCCCTGATATAAACCATTTTGTTTTACTATAAGAAAAAAATTCCAAGTATGTTATTGCATAAGATGTGGATCAATGTTTAGATCTTTATTTCAATACTAGAAAATCACCCGTCATGGTTTGATGGGTGCAAATTGACTCTTCGAGAGATTTCCTTTCAAATCCGACGCGTTTAAATAGATATATATGCGAGAGAAATGTTTAACATTGATTGGAAACAAATAAAATAAACATATGTTTTATGACAGATTTTTTTTTTTTTACATATTATTTGAATATTTCTTTATTCAAAAAAAACTCTTGGTAAACAACATTCCGTGTGAAGTATTTTTCGTTGTTTAATAATTTTCCTTGTACTTCAGATGTCTTTGTGTAAATTTTAACGTGATTGGGAATCCTAGACCTTGAAAGTGCAACATAGAGCTGTCCATGTGAAAAGACAGGTTCATCGAGGTAAATTCCAACATGATCGAAAGTTTGTCCCTGTGATTTGTTGATAATCATCGTGTCAACTGGAATTAACGGAAACTGGAGGCGGTTGAGAACGAATGGTAGATTCACGTCACTGGTGGCTAATTTAATTCTTGGCAAGAAAACAACATCGCCACGATTGCATTCAGATACAATTTGGCATCCAAACTATATCACGCGTATGATATACCACTGACGTAATTTACTACTTTCTATTAAAAAGGGAAATTAATTTGAAACATAAGATTAATATAATTTAAAATTTCTCGGGAACTATTGATCATAGCGAGATAAATTTCATATCGATCGAAAGAAAATTTTATTTCACTGTTTCAGAGCTATTAAATTCGAAATTAGAGAGAGAGTGACACTTACTCTTTTAAATTTAAAATTACTGAAATTTAGGTTCTCTAACAATGAAATAATGCTGTTTAACATCTTGCAATGCTATGGCGCGAGTTTTATTGTTGGTGACGTCAGAGCTTTGCCAGAGGATCTGGGCTATTATATTAGTAATTGCAGACTGCATTCATTTGCTCATGATGGATATAGAACAAATCATTTCAATGCTAATAATTTCAATTTTCACAGCAAATTTTTACTTTTGAGACTTTTCAATTTTCATAACAAATATAAACAGATACCTAATCACATGCAAATGGAGGAAAACGTATGCGGTCCTTGATTTGAAGGCAGTACTCAGTGAAGTTTTGAAACACCTGCATTTTAAAAAGTTTGTCAACAAAAAGTCAGGAAAAACTACAAAATCTGCAAATGGAATTGCTTCCATATTTGGGAATACTTATCTGTTCTAGAAGTAAAAAGAAAACAGTCGAAAAAGTGTCAAACAACAGCAAGACTCAAAAACACAGATAAGAACCAAGGAGATTGCAAAAGATAATATTCATTTCAAATTTTATTAATTTTTTACACTGTCCTTTCTCAAAATAAGCCTAGTTTTTTTTTTTTAAATCACTTTATTTTTTTCTTTAGGAAGGCCCAAATAAACTTAAGTCTTTGTTTTTACAGCCTTAAAATTTGACTTATTGGTTCAGTCATAAAATATTATTCACATTGCAAAAGCTGTTCGTTTTGTAATAACACCACCTATTCCGAGAAAATTATACATTGAAGAATGACACCTTTTAAAACACACTGCACAAACATGCATTTAATCTGGTGACTGATAATTAAACATTATCAGACACCAAAAACAAACTTGAACTCATTAATTGTAATAATTTACATTTTTTAGCATTGAAAGCTTATACAGGGTGGCCATCATTTTTGCTCTTTCAGTTTCCCTGACATTTCTAGGTTTTATAAAAAATTTCCCTGACTTTTCTCGGAGGTGGCCTATCAACCATAGAAAAAAATCATCTGCACATTGGCCATACTAAGTATTCATTCAAGTCAGTATGGTTTGAATAAAAAAGCAAAAGGTTTGACAAAAGAACATTTATTTAAAACTTTTAAACAATAAACCATAAAATAACTAATACATCTTTACAATGAACAATTCTACTGTGCCGAATTTTCCAGGTTTTTCTGATTAAAAATTTAAAAAATCTTTAGGACGATCAAAATCTCAATAAAAATATACGTTGCAAAATAAAACAAAAAAAGGCAGAGAAAAAAATGTAAGAAAACGATTTTTTACTGATATTTATAAATTAAAACACAGAAGCAAAATATTCTGTCACACAAATAGAATCGAATAGTTTACAAATGAAAAAAAGCAACTTTTTATTCCAACCAACTTCCTTCAATACGGCTCAAAATGGACAATATATAGAGAGAAATAAATAAAATAAAACATCAAAGACAAAAAAGAGAGAAAAAATAAGATTCGCGAAAATGGGAAAAAAACATGAATTTACCATTTAAAATTAAATAAATAAAAATCTAATTTGAAATTTTTTTTAAAAATTACTGTGGCGTCAACTCCCCTCTTGTGGCTAATCCATCACTTTGCTAAATTTGATCTCATATGTCAAAGATCTGGGCATGCGTAAAGAACGGAAAAAAAAAAAAAAACAGAACATGCATACATAATACTAAAAAAAAATTGTTCTTTTATATGTATGGGTAACGGCTGTCCCATACTTTGAAGATCCCATAATTTATCAAAATGATCAGTAATCATAATGTTTCCCAACACTCAAAGAAAAAAACATACACAAAATAAACAAACACAAAATAAATAAACAAAAAAAAATGCTGAAAGTAAATATTAGCACCAATTTCAAATACTTCATAATTCAATGAAAAAAAATCTCCAGAAATGGAAAAACAAACTAATTCTGGTATAACTCCTATTTGATATTAAATCATCATAAAAGCAGGCAGTAGTGTGGATGCTAACTTGTAGACCGATAAAGAGAAATTTACAATCTCGTAAGCTATCTGAATCTCTAGGACATATAGCCACATCCCGGTTCTTCTTCCACATCTGAGTATGATTACACTATAGATTTTCATCTCAAGAAGTATAATCTAATTTAACTACCAAAAGGAACGCGATTGTTCAGTCAACGAAGGTCCAAAATGGGGGAGAAAAAACATTAACTCATATAGTTTTGAAAATTGGTACACATGTTCGTGAAGGGCTTATACGAACATACTAAAAGTCCCCGTTCCTGGAGGGTGAGTTCGCAGCGCCATCTTGGATTTCATCCCTCTTTTTTTAGTTTTTCCTGAATATCTCGAAAAATATTCAGTTTTCAAATTACAATTGATTAAACAAATTAAAGAGCGTAAAATTCCCTAAAAACACATGCTTTTATTTTTGTTGTAGCTTTAATAGTTTCCGAGATAATGGATTTCAAAATATACCATCATCTTGGATTTTATTCCCCCTTTTATAGTTTTTTTTTAATATCTCAAAAACTTGTAATGGACCACATTATATTCGAACCAGGCTAATGGATCAGTCACGGAACTACGGAGCGTGTTGACCTAGCATCCTTTGACAGGTTTCGATTGAGAGGTTTGTGGGGTTCGAGTGACCTTTGGTTTCCGGTTTAGGTAGGTGCTGCACGGGAAATTGCTGTGGTAGAACTGAAGTGAGGTGGAGCTTGACGTCACTTTCGGGTATATAAGCCTGTGGAAGAGTGAGGGAAATCGGTGTCAGTTCCAGTACCAGTATCTTCATCAGTCGGTGACTTCTTGAGTGGTGCATCGTTGGGGCAGTAGAGGCCGGTCGAACTCGGATGTATTAGGAGTGTCCAGTGTTCCCAGCGTGTCTGTTCCGACTGACAGCCGAATGTCTGCCGTCTCATTCAACCATTTCTGTGAGATGACTTGAAGTTTTCTTAAAGTTTTATATTATTTGTGTTTCTATGATTGTACTCATGTGTTCCTTTCTTGAGTCCTAGCGACCACCGTATTTAGGCCTAACCTGTAGACTGACCCCATTGCTGATGTGTTCAGGAGAATCGCTGCTTGGCATCCAGTATTGGAACCGAGTCGACGATGAGAGCAGGATGAACTCTGACTGTGAAGTGCATTGTTTTGCCTCGCCCTGAACAGGAATCTCCATATCTTCACGAAGCTGTTTTTCTGCAAATGTTAGTTGTTGAACCTCCGGGTAGCGAACAAGAAGACGGTGTAATGTCGGAACTGCATTGAATGTGAGTCGACGTTTTTACCTCATGCTTACAGCAGATCATCTTGCCTAATTTTTGTGTGTTTAATAAATTTGTGTTTTGAAGTAATCCTTGTCTCTCACTCTCTAAGATATCCTGAACCTAAGTCGTGACCAGTAAGGACACGTCACAAACTATTTGATTTTCAAATTACATTAAATACAACAAATTAATGATCGTAAAATTCCCAACCAATGCATGCTTTGATTTATTTTCTAGCTTTAATAGTTTCAGTGATATTAAGAAAAACTAAAAAGGGGGGATAAAATCAAAGATGGTTGAAAATTTTGAAATCCAATATCTCGAAAACTATTAAAGCTAAAACAAAAATAAAAGCATGTGTTTGTAGGGAACTTTGCGCTCTTTAATTTGATGACTACATGTTATTTAAAGATTCAATAGATTTCGAGATATTCAAGAGAAACTAAAAAAGGGGGGTGAAATCCAAGATGGCGACGACTTTTGAGACCCATTATCTGCGAAACTATTAAAGCTGGCAGAAAAAAAAAAGTATATATCTGAAAGGAATTTCACGCTTTTTAATTTGTTGAATCAATTAAGATTTGAAAATTGAATACTTTGAGTTATTCAGAAAAACTAAAAAGGGGGAATGAAATCCAAGATGGCGGCAACCTTTGAGACCCATTATCTGGAAAACAATTAAAGCTGGAAGAAAAATATAAGCATGTATTTGTAGGGAATTTTATGCTCTTCAATTTTTTAAATCAATTGTAATTTGAAAACTCAATAGTTTGAGATAATCTGGAAAAACTAAAACAGGGGGATGAAATCCAAGACGGCGCCGTGAGCTTACCCCCAGGACCGGGGACTTTTAGTATGTTTATCAGAAGCCCCTAAAGAACATGTGCACCAATTTTCAAAACTATATGATTTAATGTTTTTTTTTCAAACTCTTCGTTGACTGGCCTAATAGCCGAAATTTCAGTCCCTCGGAAATTTAAATGTAAACATCTCGCCCCCTGGCGAGGTGTTTACATGAACACGAATGGCATTCGTTTTTGACTGTCAGTAAGTGACTGATTTTCATTGGTTGCCAAAGGTGTTTCATTCTATTTATAAAAAAAGATCAGCGAATTGTCGCCTGAAATAAGAATTATCAAAATAAAAAAAAATCCAGGTTTTAATCAATTTCCCTGACTTTTCCCGGTCTCCCGAAATTCCCTGACTATTCCCGGTTTTCCAGGTTTCTCGGTCGGGTGGCCACCCTGTTATCCAACTCCTAACAATTTCTTAAATGATTCATTTCATACAGAAAATTGCCTTACATAGAGTGATATGTGAACTGCAGATTTATTTCAGCAAATAAGATTTTTAACCAGGAGTGGCCGCCGAGATTGAATTGCCAAGCAACCGAGATATCGCCAAGATGGTGGTAAAATCTTGCCAAAAAACATTCCGTCCTGTAGACTTGCCACTTTTTTGCTCAAGTATTTACCTGTTGCCTTTGTTCTTAAATTATAATTGGGTTTTTTAAAAAATATTACTACTTGTTTGTTTGTGACTAAAGCTAAGTGGGAACCGGGCAGATTTTTTTAATTTATAAAAACACCCTACGGCTTCGCTAACTGTGTGAGCTGGAACATAGTAGTTTCGCTAGAAAACTGGACTTGCAAGTTTGGCGAAATCCGTAGGTCGACAAGTAATCTCGGTGGCCGCTTTAACAAGCAAGAACCCTGTTCCTCCCCCATAATTCCTACTTTTAGGCAGCCAAAATGAAATTAAAATTTAATTTCTCCCGCAAAAAGTTGGAAAGCAGATGCTCCCCTAGTCCTCCTGAGTATATTATAATGCACATTTCTATGCACCTTAGTTACTCAAGTGTTGAGGCTCTGCCATGAAATTTAGAACCTTCCAGCTTGCTGGAATAATGAATAGCGCTGTTCAAATACATCTTATAACTTCCCCATGCTATCAACTTTTGAAATGACTTTGACAGGATGGCTACAGAAACTGTGAAAAAATTTCCCCGATTTCCCTTACTAAACTTACAACATTTCCCTGATTTACGGCTGACAATTACATTAGCTTCCTGGCTTTCTCCCTACTCAGAATCGCTGTATGTGTACAATATACATTATTAAAAACACTTTTACAAGTTATTTAATACGAAAAAATAGTATATTTTTATGAAATTTAATTTAAAAAAAATGGAATGAACTTCCTAAAAAAATTTATTACATTTCTTATAAGTAAAAAATACTGGAAATTTTAACAAAATACCTTGCTTCTAAAACTGCATTTGAATTCTAAAAAACATTAAAACTACTCTTTGCAAGTTAAATTATGTTAACAGTACAGGTTATTATGATCTTTCATCAAAACTTTAAAACAGCGGTTCCCAACCTATGGGTCGCGGAACGCTAGTCAGGAGTCGAAGTCAGAGTTGATTCAGCAGTCTTCACTCTTGTTTTGCTCTATAAAACAATATATTTTAAATCCTTTTACAGTAAGCTTTTACTGACCTATACGTGCATATAATATTTATATAAATATATGTGTTTGTATATTTTTACTTGGATATTTAGATAGTGGGCCTCAAAATATTTTTTTTGCACAACAGGTGGTCCGCACAACCAAAAAGGTAACTAATTAATGCTCTTTCCATGAGTACCAGAATAACATGTTAGAGCATAAATATAAAAAGAGTACAATTATACATACCTAATAATATATATTTTAGCAAAGATTTAAACAAGAGAAACTGCCAAAATATTACTTCAAATCTTTATTCTTTAACAAATCATAAGAATTTAATTGTTCTAATCAAAAACTTATGCTTTTATAAATGAATAAAACTCTTTTAAAAAAATTCCATTTATTATTACAAATAATGCTAGACATAAGATACTAATTTATAGATAACTCAAGTAACAAATAACTATTAATTTTCCCTGACTTTTAGATATTTTTACGAATTTTCCTGACTTTTCCCCGATTTTTCAAGATCTATAAAATTCCCTGATATCCCTCTTCTGTCGCCACCCTGTTTGACCACGGAATAACTGCAAAACAGTACACAAGTGCTTTCAATGAAGCTTTAAATAAAACAAAGATTTACCTTTATCTAAGGCTTTCAGATTCATACTCAATTCGTGCTCAAATTGTATTTTAGCCTTGCTGCTCATAATATCATTTTTTTCATACCCTGAAAAGAAGAACATATTTGCATTTAGTGCAATGATAAGTGATCAAACTGAATAATGAAAATATTAACAGAGAAAGAAAGAAAAATTTAGATAATCCTACTACCGAGTGAAACTTTCATTAATAAAAATTAAAATGTTTATTGCTATTAAGTAAGAAATTTTGCACCCAAAATTACTTTTGAAAAATTGAAAACTGCAATACTGATTTAAATCTTCACACCTTAACAAAGTTCCTAATCAACACCAACAAAACAGAATCTTAATAAATAGGATTGCCATATTATATTTTTTCAAACCAGGGCAAAAGAAAAAAAAAAAAAATACTACATAAAAACTGAATTTATTGATTGCAGTTGTTTAAAAGGACACAGAAGAGAAAGAAAACCAAATAATTGTAACTAATCATCTCCAAATTAAGCAATCATATATATTTCAAGTCTATTACCTATACTTTAAATCTATTAAGAAAAAAGGAATGAACAACAAAATTGCGGATACTTTAAATCATTTTATTAATTTGGTGCTGAACTGTCATTTGTAATGTTTAATTCAATTTTGTACCATTCTGTAAAAGTATTAAAAACTTAAAAAATCAGCTTTTGGTGATTTTTAAAAATTGTTTCGTCTGTAATTTTTCTTGACACTACAAAACTTAAAAATCATCTCAATCAAACAGGATTTTATGTATTATAATATTTTATATTCAAGTCTTTTTACATTAAAATTTTTATATATTTTCATATATTCAGGGGGGGGGACTTAGCTTTTGCCAGTTTTTAAAAATTGTGTGGTACAGTATGTAAATTTTCACGAATCTAATGTCTAATAATCTAATAATAATCTAAGAAATCATTTAGTGCAACAAATATTCTCATATTAATTAAAAATAAAGATGAAAATACATCAATTGTTTTATGCTGTAGAAATCAAAACTACTACACAGATTTTCTTTAAATGTTGCTCACAATTACTAAGTACAAAGAAGATTTCATGACAACTAATTAAATAGTTAATTTTTTATTAACGAAAGACAAAGATATTTTCATCTCGACCAACATCAGGCATATCAGCCAATTCTGAAATAAAAGTAGAAGGGTAAAAATCAATCAAGATCTCCTCTATAAAAGGCAAAATAGTTGTGAATAAATGGTATGTAAAATATCAAGCTGCAATAAACAAAATACTGAATAAAATAATTTTTATTTTCCTTTTGGTTTATTGTATTGTTTAATTTTTAGAAAATTTAAATTATTCATAAAGTTTAACAGCATAATAAGATGTATACCATGTTATGGATTTCAGATACACTGTTGAAAATAGTGCATAAAATTTGCTTTTCCAAATCAACTACAATCCATTGCACTCACAAGGCAGCAAATAATTTCAGAGAAATGCACCATTATAACATTTTCTGTATTTTTTGTTTTGGAAAAACATAAAGCTCAAAGTGTAGTTTGAGAATTGGTCCCTTATTGCGATTTGTTCACCTCTCGTAAAATCTTTTAAAAAGATGTCCTCTTAAAAAGGAAACTGCACAAAACATTAGATTGAGCAAGACAATATTTAAATTGAGAACATGGTACCAATAACAAAGACTAAACAATTACGTCTCTTCACTCCAAATATGAAAATACACAAGATGCCAAATCACAAACCATTTTAATAGAACTAATTTGCTCATAATTGTCTTATGAGCAGAAGCAATCTCTGTGCATGCATTCTATGAGGAGGAGAAAAGAGAACACAAATAGTATAAAAAAATATTCTTTATTAAAAGTTTCATAACTTTTCTTTTATATATAACGTATAAAGGACTTTTTAAATGGCACATAAAGATATTGAGAAAGGGAATATTTTTTAGAAATTCCACATATCTGATATTAAGCAATCTTGCTACGAGTTGGCCAAGACTTTTCTACAAAATTTACCAAAACTTTTAAGTGCAACAAACACTCATAATGGTGCTAATCTGCCTCTGCTTGAAAAATTCGCAAAGTAAATCTTTGAGTTCTCAGAAAATGCCAAATTTCATACACTTTATTTTAAACTTTAATCCCTGACTGATCAGGTTTCTCTGTTACTATCTTATTAGATGACAATTATATTTTGAGATTATGCTGCTATTTTGATTCAAGTCATAGATAAGTTGATTCATAGGGTTCATAGATCCTATAATATCTAACTTGATCTCAGTTTCTAAATTTAACAATACAAATAAAGTAATGCACATTTGATATGTTGACAAGTCACCAAAATAGTTAAAAATAAATTTTATACCTATAGAATTTAATGAAATCAGTTGCTCATAGTATTTACCACCATAACAATATATACACTACAGAAAGAAATTTTACAGAAATTTAAAAATTCGAACTTTCAGTTTAGTACTTTATAAGAATGGTTATTTTGTTCTGAAAACAGTGCCTTACTACCGATGAAACAAGAGCATTCTTAATGGTTGGAAACAAAAAAAGTTGCAATTTTTCAAGGAAATTCTCGAGTTTCTCCACTGTTGTATTTGACACCTTATATCAACAGTGGCGAACCTATGACCCAAGAAGGCTTTTCAAATGATCCATGCATTGATTTTTATAAATTTATTGTTTATATCATAAAAGAGAGAACAGACAATTGAAAATGTTTAAAAAAATTAAAGTATAATTATCTAATGCCGAATTTATATAAAAAAAACTGTTTCCAAAGCGGACATTGGCTAACTGATTTACTATCGTATCACCGCATCTGTGAGTGCACTCATGAGCAGTTAGATATAAACTTGGAGTGCATATTTATTGCATTTCATAATATATATGCACTTTTTCCATTCCTTGTTCATTCAAATATTCAGTGGAGACGCACCACTGGACATTGTGTCACCTGGTGTGGCAAATCATGGTATCATCCATTGATATCAATTTTTTGATGTCAACCTTTATATTTTGCTCTTCACTTGGAAAAGTAAAATTTGAAGAACAAAAAGGAAATGTAAATTTTTTAGAGGATTCTAAAAGTGGGAAAAAAGGGTCAAATGTCAAGTTCTTCTGTTAATAAACTTTCAGTGTTTCCAAATTATTGGCACTCTTTTTACCACTCTCCCTGCCTTTCAAAGTGACGCTACCGACTTGGTGACCCACGGGCTAATAGTAAAAAAAAATTGAGCCACTTCTCAAAAAGGTTCTTTCGGCATCACTGACTTAAATTTAACTCTTGTTAATTACTGAAATCTGAACTACAAAATTAATAAATTTTATTTAATGAGATTCGAAGCAGACCGTTTTGAATACATTTTTTGGTTAAAATTTTACAATAAATTATTCAATTATTGTTCAGAAACTTATTATGATTATTAATTAGCGAATCAAGAAATAAATTGTGCTGAGAAAAAGAAAGTTGCGCAACAACATATTACAGAAACCATATAGCGTTTCACATTTATAAAAACCAAGAATTCAAGCATTCATACAACCAGGAATTAGACTCGTTATGTATTAAAATCTTCCATCAAATAGTGATTTGAGGAAGAACGTATTAAATCCCTCACTAGTTATGGTTATTGTAGCAATGCCTTGTATCAGGTATAGTGATCTCTCAGATTGCGTGCTCTTTTTTTTATACTTGCACGTTAAAGAGGCCAACGAGATTGAATCTCCAAGAAACCGAGATATATCGCCAAGATGGTGGTAAAATCTTGCCAAAAGTGTTTGCAACCCTATAAAAAAAGTGCAGTCTTGTAGTCATGTTACTTTTTTGGCTTGCGTATTTAGGAATGCGTATTTCGAATTGTTTTAGAAAAATATTACTTGTTTTTTGCGAATAAAGCTAAGTGGGAACTGGTCAGATTTTTTTAATTAAAAAAAAACACATCCTAAGGCTTTGCTAGCCGTGGGAGCCAGAACATAATAGCTTCGCCAGAACACTGAACTTACGAGCTCGGTGACATCCGAAGGTTGCCAAGCAAGTTCGATGGCTGTTTTAACATGCAAATACCTTTTTTTTTTAAATCTAAAACATATGAATCTTCAATTTTCATATTGAAATGCCTAAAATATATTCATTTTTCTATACATTATTTCCACAATGTTGCAAAAAAATGTTCCACATTTCTTGCAAACCCTTCTTATCACCCAAGATGGTACTTTTTAGAAACCATCGTGAAACTAGAAAAAGTGTAGTATAGCATTAATTGCATCAATTACAGACAATCATTCATAACTTCTAAAGGAAATACACATGCCATGTTAAATACATTTTGTATTAAACAATTGCAATAGTATAAACAGACATGACACAGGCTTGGATAAAAAAAAGCTGAACTTCACAAATAATGAATCATGCCAAACATAAATAACAAGAAGTAAAATAAGTATAATTAATCAAACAATAAAATAAATAAATTTATAAAAATATTGCTTAAGATATTAAAAATATTGTAGAATTATTATACAGCAGAAAATTAAGAATGATAAAATCAGATGATGAAAAAGCTGAAATCCTCGTTTCCGCAGAAATGCGTCATGTCTGTACAAACTAAAAATATCTAAATAAAAAAATTAAGAGAAAAACAAAATATGCGAGACATTGGAAATGAGGTTTCCGGACTTTGACTATGGGCAAGTGAAACTGAAACTTCATTAAACCCACTCCTCTAAGGTCTATTGGCAAGTGAATTTAAGGACTGCAAGACATACTCGAGCAACCTTAGAGATCATCCACACTTAATGGAGCATAAATTGACTCTTTTACTGCTATGTCCACTCCACAGTTCAGGACTACAATCGAAGTGTGAAGAAGTTCAAATGGAATTGAAGGGGCAGCGATGCCGTCAAATTTGTTTACATGCATCTAACAGCATTATGTCAACTTGGTGCAAAGAACAGCAGCATAAAGGTTAATGAAGAACTGGTCTCGTTCTGAAATGGTTCTTATCAGACGGGGAAAAAGCCTTTTTGCATAAATATTAAGAAACTTAGGAATCTTGTATTCAGCAATCAAACAGATTTAAGCAACGAAAGACCTTATATCTTGATTGCAACCAAGATGCAACTTCAACATTTACTAAAACTCCAACAGATATTTTTGATATCTACACGTACTGTTCATGAAATTCCATATACAAAAATAAATACAATGTGACTTTTTAGCTAAATTATCATTCAACAAAAAAATTATAATCCCAGTTTTAAAATCATATATGCAACTTAACACAATATTAACTTATTTTCATTTCAGATACCTATTTATTGTTATTATTTTTCGCATTTCTTCCATAAGAAAAATCGTTTATACTTTCTCTTTCAACAGACATGAACTTTACAATTAATATACTTAAAAACTAAAAGGTCTGCAAAAAAAAAAAAAAAAAAACTAATAGTACATCCAAACAAATTATAGAAAGTTCATTCTAACACACAAAATAGTTTGTTTTAATTATAATGCACTTTTTTAGAATGCATATCATCACAATTAAGTTCAATTATAAGACACAACCCGATTTTTAGATTTAAAAAGTTTAATGAAAACTAAGCCTTCTTTATTAAATCTTATGTTCTAATAATTTGATTTATTTATCAGTTATTATTCTTCAAGTAGAACACGGTAGTAACTTTATGCATAATAGGGCAAAAAAAAAAAAAAAAGCTTCAGCTCATTAATGACAGTCATTCATCACAATTTCACAATGGTCCTTTTTAGTAACATTTACCAGATTTAATTTTAAAAACATAATAAAAACGGTGTATTTTTGTATTCTCCTTATTCATAATTGAACTGATAACTAAGGTGACCAACTTTTTCACAATAAAAAGGAGGACACAAATAAATTTTTTCAAATATATCATAAATAAAAGAGACATTATACGCATTGCAACAATAATGCGGAATTAAAGACATTTATTACATTTTAAATTGTACTTATGCTTACATGCCTATTAATTATTTAAACGAGTACTTTTCCATTGAATGAATATATTTTCTGACAAAGTATCGTCTTCTAACAATATCTTGGAAATATCTGAACAAGAAATATCCTCCATATTGAATTCTAAGGCAAGAACTACAGCTAGAGTATTATTAATAAATCTTGATTTCTCAATTGTCCAAAATCATCAACAATTGAAAAAAAAAAACTTTCAGTTCAACACAACGTAAATTGAACAAGAATAATTAAATTTTCACATGGAATATGTTTATTTTTGAAATGGATGAATATTTCCACACATCTTTTTTTCAATTTCAAACGTATTTATTTTTTCACTGTATTAAATTTTCAGAATTTAAATATACATACAGTCTTCTTATTTGAAATATCAAAAAGGAGGACTGTCCTCCCTAAAAGAGAACGGTTGGTCCCCCTATTAAAAACCCCCCCCCCCCCGTCGGGGAAAAATTTTGGAACCAGTTCACACAATCGGATATTCAACTAGCAGATAAATAAAGATATGGTGAAAATTTGAAAGGGTCCCCACACAACAGGTCGTGACCCCTATCAGATAGACAGTGCCCCCCCGTCAGGCGGACTCTAATGCCACTCCTGCCGATATGGATAGCTGGCAGAAAATACATTCCATATCTTGGACTAGATTTACCAATGAAATGGGTATTTATGCGTTATGGTAGTTCCTGAGCATACTTTGGGAACTTCGGATTACGCCAAACAGATCACAGGTATGATGATGTTTTGGCGAGATTTGGCAGCTGTTATTACACACAAGTACCTTGAGATTATATATTTATCTTAACACTTTAACAGCAGAATCCAAAACTAGATACTTAACCATCATACCATGAACAGAAAAATGTGAATAAATGATATGAAATACTAAAGTTTACATTTTTTAAAAAAAGCGATAAAATATTTTAAATAGAAAGATCAGCAGAATTTATATTTTTATAATCATATTTTTAAAAAAGGAATAATAAAAATATTTTGAAAGCATAATCTCTTCCCATTTCTTTTGAAAGTGAACAAAGACAAAAGCAGAGTTTGAGGCCTAAACTCTTGGAAAGCTACGAAACCAAAACATATGGCAAGATGAATATTGAAAATCAAAGACAGAGCTAATGCAAAGAAGTATATCAAAAATAAATAATGAATGACTTTAAAATAATAAATAATCTAAATTAATTTTGCATCTATCAGCCTAGTTTTTAAAGTCGGAGTAAAAAACAATTAAATTTTTTTTTTATCTCCAATTAGCAGAACAGCAAATGATAACAGCTTTGATAATTTAAAGAACAAAATATTTTGCCGAAACATTTTATAATAGAAAATTCCTAATTTACTTTCATTAAATCCTCATTACGCAACTGAAGAAACAACTTTTTTAAATAAAAGTACAAATATGTAAAATATTTCAATAGTTTCAAAACTGCAAAATGGGCATACAAATTAGAATGCGATTAAGTTGCAAGTAGTAATACCTACATGTACAAAATAAAAATACACAAAATTTTCTTATACAAATATAATTTATGCTGCTATAAAGCTATGGAAGCTTTAGATTTTAAAAAAAATGTATCAGGAAAAGACTAAACAGAAACTGCTACTCTATCAGGGGGTCTACACAAAAAAAAAAAAAAAAAAAAAAAAAGTGACCTCAAAAGTTTTCATGACCTTTCAACAATTTGGGGTCTTCAAAGATAGTGCAGTTCAAAAATATCTGGCATGCACAGCAAACAATTTTACCGGGTGTTATCTAATAATTTTCTATAAGCTAAAAATGCAACACATATTCGCTTCAGAAAAATTAATTCAAACCTATGCACAGTAAGTACTCATTAATTTAAATGAAGAAATGTATTAATTAACATAATGCCTTTTAAAAATTTTATTCTAGACATTTTTAAAGAAGAGTAATTTTGTCTAGGAAGCCGGTAAGTACTTTATCCAGACTTTGAGACCATTCTTAAGACCAAAAATTGTTTTCATGATCGAAATCATAATTCGGAGCTACTTCATCGCCTATAGACACCCTGTTTATGTAACATTACGTACCACACACACACATATAACATTACTTTAAATTTAATTGCTTAAAAAAATTATTTAAATAATACCAGATTTCCTCAGTGTTTGAGAATGCTTTGATGTAACACCGCGTTGCTTTTGGAACAGAGCTTTTCTGGGACAAGGCGGACAAGCAGCCGCACTATCCATTAATATCGATGATTTTAAAATAAATAGATGCAAATTTGCGATTCACAGCTTCTGCGACTATTAAAATGCTACCCAGAAAAAGTAAAATCAGGACACACAAAATTTTATTCTACAAGCTCGTTCTTTTGGTTAACGTTATCGGCAAGGAAGTTGTAGTTATCCGCAGCCTTGAAGAAAAGGGCGGAGAATACTGCTGGGAGGAGATTGGAAACTCATTTCGTTCTACTGATTGGCTAGAGAAGTGAAATCTGTAAAAATAACGTTGCAAGATGTAGCGTGGCAGAAAACTTTTATGGACAAGTTTTCTGTTTTGTTTTCTAACATTAAAACCTTGACTTTATTTGCATCACTTTTGAACTTCCGCTTTGAAGTTCCATTGACTTAGCATTACTCCGGAATTACGTAGTTATGGCATTTTAATATAAATAAACAAAACAAAAAACTCGTCCATAAATGGGAAAACTTGGGGATAACAGCCTTTGTTGCTTCAAATCGCATGACTCTTTAATTCAAATTGAAATAGGAAAAGTTTCGATTATTTTACATTCAGAAATAAACTCTTTTTTTTTTTTTTTGTAAACGGTATATGCAGTGATGGGTATCATGAATACAGTTGCAAAAAATATTTTTGAAAGTTACCTATTAACATCTAATAGACCACAATTCTTTCATTTAGCATCAGATGCAAAATTTTCTGCAATTTACTGTTAATTAAAAATGTGAGGTGAGCAGGTTTCGTCTGCTTAACAGGGGTGGAGCCAGAGGGGGGACAGGGCCCCCCTGTTGGGGATGCTGTGCTTCCCCCCCGTCGGGGAAAATTTTTGTGAGGGGTATTCAACTGTAGTTGATAAATAATAATCTGGGGAAAATTTGAGACCAATTTCATTACATTCGTCCCCCCTGTCGGGGAGATCGGGCCCTCCTAACGGGCAGTGGCCCCCCCCCCCCCCAATCGGGCAAACTCTAGCGCCATTCCTGCTGCTTAATCTGCCCCATTTCTCATGAATCGAGGACAGTTGGTCTAGAACTACCGTCACCTCCGAAGTGACGATAACCGTTGCTCCGCCCTTCTCTTTTTGAGCGGAATCGACGTAATTCTGTTGAAGACGGTTTCCTCTGCTGAGTTGCTTTCGTTTTCTATTTCATCAAATGATAAATTGCCAGATTCAAAGTAGTTTTCTAGCGTTCGGATGTTCTTTCATCTCGTAATTTTATTTTTAATGGAATGATACAAATCTATAATATTTCTACGGACAAATTTTTTATATTATTTATATACTTTAAAATGCTGTGCCTACGTCATTCCGGTGCAACGCTAAGTTGATGGAACCTTCAAAGCGGAAGTTTAGGTTCTTAAACAAACGAACCAGAAAATTCGCCCGTATAAATGTATAAATTTTGATCCAAAAATTATTGTAAATATAAAATACCATCTTGTCCGAAACTGCTAGTATATTCGATTCAATTCTGTATCGTTATCGTCATCAGCATTTTGATTTCGTCACCGGTGTCATGTGAGTGTCGTGTTCTGTTTTCGAAACGAAAGGTGCAGACTGCAGAGGGACTGTTTGTTGTGTTTAGCTGGAATGGGCTGTTACCTGTGTTAGTGATAGAAGATATTTGTCTGCGCCGGTGAATGCGAATTAATTTATTTATATTTTTGTAAAGTTGTATTGCCTCAAGTGTGTTTTCTAAACAAATATTCACTTGTTGTTTCTATGATCTTGCCGGAAAACGTTCTATTCCGAAAGAACTACAAGTAAGTAAATTGCGCTTCCTTTAGTTTTTCTTCGTGAATGATTTCCGGCGATTTTCTTTGCATATTATTTGTTTTTTTTTTGTGATTTTATCATTGCATGCTTTATGGTTGTGATTCAAAAACACTGTAAAAATGTTATCAGTGTTTCAATGAAACATAAATTCAAAGTTTGAAACTGAATTTTTCATTTATATAGCAAATATGTCATGTCAAGCTTCATAACATTTAAAAAAAATTATTATTGAAAGTATTTTTGTTATTTTTGTGTAGTGATAAAGTTTCCTTAATTTAATTTTTTTGATTATTTAAAAAATGATGGTAAATTTGTTGTTTGACATTACTTTACAAACAGAGTGTTTGTGTGTTGTAGAACTACAATTAAATTCAGATTGAATTGCGAAGATGACACCTCATTAATAAGCTAAGCGTCACTGAGGAATGGGACATTTGAGGGATTAAAAGTGGACAGAGTGAATAAATGACCACCCGCCCTCTTAAAAAATATAATACTTGGAATCTAATTAGCAAAAAATAATAAGAAATCTTATTTTAATTACCAACAAAAACTTTGAATGGAAAATTTGGTTTAAAAATTTTGTTAAATTCCAAACATCATAGCATAATAATGTATTAAGCTGTAATTGTTTGTCTTTTTACCATTTAAAAAAGTTTACCTTTAATAATAGCAACAATAGTGTGCGCATAAAACATGTATTTGATATCCTCAGAATGCATTTGTATATAAATGCAATAACTAAAACAATAAGTATTGTTTTTAAAAATTTCTCATCAGGCACTTAAGTTCATATTATAGAAAAAAATTGTACAGAAACAAAATTGGTATTATTCAAAAGCTAGTTCTTTGAATTTTAAGATGGTGTAAAAATGGTTTTTGTGTAATAAGCCAAGATGTTTTTGTGGAAAAAAGTTAAAATGTTGAATAATTTTTAATTAATTAAAACTGCATTTTGTATTGCAAAAATCCATAGCTCTAGGTCTGCCGTGTACAAATTTTGGTACATATAAAATCTTATAGCAGCCCTTAGCTTACTCGGCGAACTTTCAATTAAGGCAAGCAGATCACAGCTATGATTTGGCTATGATGATGTTTTGGTGAATATTTGGCGGTTGCTTGGCACTACAACACTTAAGTACCTAATTTTCTGAACGATTTTTGCATTATTCTTGACTCAATTTGCTCGAAATATCCAGCCGACAAACATCATGTTAATATTTCAATCATTAATTTGTAAAACAAAAAAGTTGAAAGATTTCATTCTATCAGTGTAATAACCTATTACTAACAGTTCCAAATGCAAACTAATCTTGGAGAATATCCTGGCTTTATTAGTTTTATCATTGAAAAAAGCATTTCATCTGAATTTTTGAAGAAATAATAGTTTTCATTATTTAACTAAAAAAAAAGCATTTAATTGCTTCTTGTGACTTATGATACTTTTGGGATTATTAATAAGTAGATCATAAGTAAAATGTATTTACAACATTCATGAAACATGGGAAAGAATTGATATTTTTATTAAAATAATAGAATTGTCAAATTCATTAATAAAAGCAGTTAAGTTAAAGGCACCATTTGAAATTATATGTATTGCCAGTTTCTTATGATATCACAAACTTGAATGATTAAATTTAGTTAGAATTGGTGTTCTTTCTTATATCTTAAAGTTAGAGGTTTAAATGATTTTTTAAAAAAGTTTTGTGATGTGGAATATTTTTGGTAATTGTTTATATAGAATATTCTAGTTCTGTAATAATTAAAAATATTTTATGTTAATGGAATGTTTTGTGCTGGAATTTTTAAATTTTTTCAACCTGAATTGTTTTTTAATTTGCGTAACAGTTACAGTATCTATAAGGGAGAGATTAAAGTTTAAATCTTGATTTTTATTATTTTTATATTAAAATATTTTTATTAGCACTTAGAAGAATTTACTATTTCGAAGTCCTGAGAAATTTTGTTTATTCTACTTTAACTTCTTTGAAAATTATTCAGTGTTGTATATTCCCTTTATAAATTATCAGTCAAGATGACAGAAGAAAAACATAAAACATCCAAAATTAAATATAGATTTCCTTTTTGCACTATTGTCCTTTTTTTGTAATTTAACAAAATCACACATAAATTTATTATTTTCTAGCTAACATTGCAGATTATTGTTTTTAGAATATTATAAATGTTGAATATAAAATTCATATTTGAATGTTAACTGTTTGGTCATTAACTGCTAGCTCAATTTTGTAATATTTTTGTGTTCTTTGCGGTGTCTGTGAAATGGTTATATTATTAAATTTTTATAAATAACTCTGCATTCATCTACAAATTAGCAGTAAGAAATAAGGTGTAATAGTTAATTAAATGAGTTAAAATATGGTTGAATAATATTTCAAAATAATACAATTTCTATGAATTTCCTTCTTCAATTCCCAGCTCCCTTACAACATGATTGTTGTTATTAATTTTTTGGTTGAACTCGTGCTATTCTTTTTCATTTGTCTCATGATTTACTATATATAAGGATGGGTATTCATTTTTAAATTTCTTTTGGATTGCCAAATTTTTCAGACATTTTTTTATTTTTAATTATATTTATAATTAACTTTGTTTTATTAAACGTAATATTCCACATACTGGCTAGAAGTTGGTACAGTCATATATAAGTTTTCTTGGTAGTTGTGTTGATCAAATAGGCTGATAATTTTTTAGATGAATCAGATGCTAATTCCGTTGTGCATTGGGCCTGTTGCACTTTAAATCATACATATGGGCCAAACATCCTGCCGTTGGTAAGGCACGAAAGTTTGGAGATGGGGTTCCAGCTCGGGTGTCATCCTCGTCATCTGACTGAGGTTGAAAATGACGAGGTCCGTCCCAAAATAATCCTTGTGTTGCTTCAAAACGGAACGTTAATATAACTAAACTGAAGCTAAGTTACATGTAACGGTGTTTTATAAATACATTGTGCTGGTGAATCTTAATCCTGCTAATTCTTATATTCTGGACCAGTGGTTCCTGACTATGGGCCTTGGATACCGATTAGTGGGCCACGGACCGCTAGTCAAGAGTCAAAATCAGGGGAGCTTATTGGAACTATCATGTGACTAGAATCTGAAATCGTTTTTTAGAATAATATCATTGGTCCTGCTCTGTAAAAATGTTCAGCAACAGTATCCAACATTTGCCAAACTTTCACCGAGACATTTGATGGGGTTCTCGACCATTTATCTGTGTTAACGTGTTCTCTTAATATTTTTTTGAAACATAAGTACAGAAACAAACTGAATGTAGAAAGTGAGTCGAGGCTGAAACCGTCAAGTTTTAATCCAAATATTGACTTTCTTGTGGGGGAAACAATATCAAAAATCCCATTGAGTTTTTGTTATTTTGTATCTTGACCGCTTGCTTTTGAGATTTCTTGCATTGTGACAGCTAAGTAAAAGCAATAAAGTTTCTTGCTTTATAGAAAATATAATTTTAATCCTTTTATAGTAAGCTTTACTAATTACTGACATATACGTGCATCTAATATATTATATGTGTATTATATGTATTTGTATTTCTTTACTTATATATTAGCTAGAGGGCCTCAAAATGTTTTTCACAAAATAAGTGGTCCGCACAACCAAAGAGATTGGGAATCGCTGTCCGGTGAAACTAATGTTTAGAGTCCGTAGCCATTCCTCCCCTTTTTGGACTGTTTGGAGATGTGTTAGAATTTGTTTTGGGTGCACAGTGAGCTTTTTATTGGTCTCTTGCTCCTGCAATGCCTGTGGCATCTGAAGTGGGTACTGGGCAAATTTGTTAAACTAAAAAAAAAAAAAAAAAAAAAAAAAAAACAGCGGCTTCGCTTTCAGCAAAGCGGGAACCTAGTAGCTTCGCTTATTCATTAAATGTTAGGAATCTAAGGGTTTTTTTTAAAATTCCAAAATAAGTTCTTGCCTCAAAACGTTTCTTCGTCAAAGTCCGCAGGAGCGAAGAGCACGGTAGTCGAAACAAATCCGTTCGGAAATAATCTGAACTGTCAAAATTCAAACCGAAGAATTCCACAGAAGTATTATTCAAATTCGATTAAATCGACGTATTAATTCGAAGAAAGCAAAGAGGAGACCAATTAAAACGAAGCGCAAGGACGGTGATGTGCCAGACACCAATATAATGATCGCTGTGTGCTCAAGACACCAATATAATGATCGCTGTGTGCTCAAGACACCGATATAATGATCGCTGT
>BGPR01016158.1:0-35167 GCA_013235015.1 Araneus ventricosus
TGGACGAGATTGAGATGGAAATCTCCAATTAATTTCCAGCACAAGAGGAAAATCAAAAGAAAATAACTCACAATTGCTTTTGTTCCTGGAAATAGATTTTTACCAGATGAGTGGAGGGTGGGTGTCGGTAAACAGACTGTTTGCGTTCTTTTATTATAGTAGACGTGAGGTTCAAACTTCATCAGAGCTATATCACTGGCGTGTGTTTTATCATCATATTCCGGATGTATGATTTACTTGGGAAATCTGCAATGAAACAAACAAAAAAAAATTGAAATCTCTAATCTGAAACATCTCTGAATGATAATATTTTAGGCTTAACATTCATAAAAAAATAATTTTTGGAAAAAATTATCATTGCAAAGTTGAAGGAATTATTGTTTTCCTCATATCTTAATTTCCTGACCCAAATATAACTCGCGTTTTAAAAATATTTAACTATTCTTAAAATTTTATTTGTTATTATTTCTTTTTATTTTGAACCTAAGTTCGAAGCATCGTAGGAGGATAATGTTTTACCCATGATCTGTCTGTCTCATCTTCTTCGGGCTTGATTGCAACAGAAGTTGGATTCTGTACTTAACGATTTTTCATCATACAATTTACAGAAAGAATATTAGCCTAAAAACATTATGTTATGAAGGAGAAAGTTGAAATTCAGCTTTAAAGTAAATACCTGCAGGAAGCTACTTTTTTTTTTATCACACCTTGAACATTGGGAAAAGCACGCGAGTGAAAGATTTGATGAAGCAATAAAAGTTGCTTTAATTTCATTACAATAATGGCGCAATAATAATTCAAAATAACGGATATAATCGGATCAGAAATAAGCAATTGAATTATTGCGTTGAGATTAGAAAAGCATAAATTTATTTCATTTTAAGTGTGGCATTTTATTTTTCTATTAGGAGAATCAATATTTTCGTATTTTGGTTTCAAAAATATGTGTCATCTGTCCAATCAAGGAACTCTGTTGCCCAGATTTGATCACCAGTGCCTTTAAGCACAATTAAAGCAAAAATATCTTGTAATTATTTAAGTAGTTTTTTAATATTTTTAAATTATTTTAAGTAATTATTTTTAAATAATTTATTATTTTTATTAATAAAATTTGTTTTAATTTCATTACAATAATGGCACAATAATATAATCGGATCAGAAATAGCAATTGAATTATTGCGTTGAGATTAGAATAGCATAAGTCTATTTAATTTTAAGTGTGGCGTTTTGTTTTTCTATTAGGAGAATCGATATTTTCGTATTTTGGTTTCAAAAATATGTGCCATCTGTCCATTCAAGGAACTCTGTTGCCCAGATTTGATCACCAATGCCTTTAAGCACAATTAAAACAAAAATATTTTTTAATTCTCAAATTAACGCCAGCATACAGTGTATGAACCCAAATACGACATTTTATGCACTGTATCATTTCTTCTTCCTCTGTTTCCTCACACATGGTACAAATTATCTTAAGTTGTTATGCATTTTGATCCAATGAAGAGTTAAAATGTCCCTATTCTTTTTACTTGTTCCAAATTCAATTTATAAGGACTGCTTTTGGTGATAAACTGCACACTGATATATTCCTATAATTTATGATAATAATCCCATTGATTTAAATGGTAAATTTCACGCAAACGCTTGTGTTCAATCTAGAAACCCTTTGGACTAAAAAAAAAATAACAGTATAAAGAAACACTTTATTTTCATTTATTGATTTGCTGTAAACACTAATTAGAAAAAGAGTACTGAAAAAAATATACCTCATCGGTAGAGTTGCCGTAATTGCCAAGCATCGATACGGGACGTTTAAGTGCTAAATATAAAAAGCACGAAAAAAGTGGGTAGGTAATGGTCTATATTGTCTGATGAAAAATTAATAAAGTGTAAGCAATCTAATAAAGTAAACACGTAGAATACTAAAAAAAAATGACGGGAGGCTGTCTTTTTCAAACAGCCGCTGATGTTAAGGGCTTAGGACTACTTTACTCTCGTGACTCTTTTGCGATTTTCAATTTTTTTTTTTTGGAACTTCTATTGTTATCCTTTATCTCTAAAATAAGACATTGGATATGTTTTTAACATATGTAGTTACCGAGATATAGAGGATCGCGTCGCCAATTCATGCGTATTTTTGCCTAAATTTGCGACTCAGTAGTCGCTGAACTAGAATTTCGATTTTCAAATTTTGTTTGCAACTTTTGTTGTTACCCTTTATTTCTAAAGTAAGACATTATTAGAAATTGTGTGTTGTTCTTATTTTTTGTGAAATATATTTTTTAATTTTATTATTCAGACAAGTTAAATACAGGATGTACACAAATGAAGTGACTCATTTCAAAAATTAATGAAAAAAAAAAAAACTAAAAACGTTGGAACTACGGTTTTTTTAGATGAGAGCGCACCTCAATTTTTTTTCAGATAGGTAACATGCAATTTCGGCGGCCTGGGGGGGCGTAAATTACTGGAAACAGCCATTATCTGAGAAAATATTAAAACTTGGAAAAAAGCATGTAAGGAATTTTACGCTCTTTAATTTGTTAATTCACATGTAGTGTGAAAACTGAAGAGTTTTCGTGATATTCAAGAAAAACTGAAAAAAGAAACCAGAAAACACGAATCGGTTTCTGCTGATCGGTAGCCATTGCGTACGGAATTTTCTCGCTGTAACAAATTTAGAACGGCATAAAACCGCGTTACCTATTTGAAAAAAAAAACTTTTTGAGATGTGCTCTTATTTTTAAAAAACCGTGGTTCCAACACTTCTAGTTTTTTTTATTATTATTAATTTTTGAGATAAGTCACTTCATTTGCGTATACCCTGTATATTGAGGTTATATATTATATAAAACTAGTGTTGTAATATTCGTAATAAATTACTGAATTGCAGTGTTATTTATTACAGTATATTTAAGCAAAGCAAAAATAAACATATTTTAACAACAGCATAAAATATTTTGGGTTCAATTTTTGAAAATATATATTTCATAATTCAAGTTGCCGATTTCCGGCACCATAAGTTTTTTTTTTGGTAAATGCAGTAGAGTCTCCCTGTAACGAAGTCGCTTGGTTCCAGTTGAAAAATTCGCTATAGAGAAAATTTCGTTATACGGAGATTAGAGATTTTTGCAGTTGTTTAAGTAAATGTTACAAACCTTTTAGTATATGCGATAAGTTCAAAAATATTTAATTATGACTTTCAATTAAAAATGAAGTAATATTTATTATAAATTTGTTAAAATTATGCCAATTTTTATTGCATAAATAAAATGCTCAAAAGTGAAGACAATTCACCAGTTTAGAGAAAAATATGTACTAGTACGGATAAACATAAAATGCGTATTGTCACATCCATTTGCTGTTTCCACCCCCGCTCCACCCCGATTCTTGGAATCTTGACCCGTAGAAATGTTGCTCCCTCTGCAGAAACCCAACTGCATTACCCTTCACATAGCATTCTATTGTTATGTGTTATCGCTGGAATGAACAATGCGAGTGGTTCCAAAAACAGGCACGTGTGAGCGATTTGTTTGCACAGAAATTAGCAACTTTCTTCAAAATGACAAAAATCGACAAGATAAATGTCTGAAAAAATTCGTTATAGGGAGACAACCACTTCATTATATAGAGAATATTTTGAATGTTATTTAACATTCCGATTGAAAATTTCGTTATAGGGAGAAATTCGCTGTAGGGAGACTTCGTTGAAGGGAGACTCTACTGTATAATTCTAAAAGTGGCTGTTTACGGCTCTTTTGCCGACCTCTCGTCTAAGCTACCCTTCAAATTTGAATCACCCTGAATAGAACTTACTTGTATAGTTCTAACTTGTTCTGGTACTGGGGCGCCAGTAGCTGATTGAAGCCGATGACCAAAATGTAGATTTATATTTCGACTACTTGTAGCGCAATGGGCTGCAGTGAGAACTGTCTTACTGTTCAAAAGAGCTCCAGCGCAGAGCATTTTTTCGACGTCATCTTCGCCCACAGTACTAATGCCCACTGTCCAAGGCCAGTCACTCCGTGTATATTTTCCAGTCTGTTTATGAACATCCTGAAAAACTCGCCCACAATCTGTTAGAGAAAGAGTAAAATGACATTTTATTAGGGTGAGATGCATTTATTTCAAAAACATTACTAGAACTGCTGTTGATTCGTTTGTACTATCTTTTATATACAGTAATTTTAAAGCGCCCAGTTTCCAGAATTGATTTTTCTATTTGCTTGAGGGGAGTTGGAACCCTAAGTCCGGTAACCCTAACCCTGTTACTTCGATGTACCTTTTTTTCAAAATCTGTTATAGATTCAAGTTTGAAACATTTTATACAGTAAAGTAGACCTTTCTCATTATACTGAAATGAACTTTTTTTTTAAAAAACTCAAAACTTAATTTGTTTTTTATTTTTTCTCTATCAAATAGGGTAAAATTTCACTATGTCTAATTAAATATTTTGTAAATTTATAAAAAATTAAAAATTAACCAAAAGCTCATTTCAGTATAATGGGAAAAGTGTACTTTACTTCTATAAAAAATTTCAAACATGAATCTGTAACAGATTTTGAGAAAAGGTTCATCGAAGTAACAGGGTTAGGGTTAACGGAAGTGCAATATCAAAACTGACTTTAACTCGAAATTTAAGCATATCATATTTAAGCAAAACTTTATTTTGAAGTAATGTACTTTATAATCTTAAGGAACTATTGAAACAGAATCTTAATTCAAGACGGAACCGTCTTTGATCTCTTTTCTCTTTTAACATGGTGGGACGACATACTAAATTGGATAATTTCAACATTTAAACTTACCTGACACGCAGCTGGGAAGTGTCGAATTCCAGCTTCGTCCTGGATAACAATAGTATCTTCCTTCGCGCTTGCCGTTGCAGTTTATATCACAGTATGATCCATGCATGCCGATTGTGCAGTTGTAGGAAGGGTTTCCTGTTCCTCGCAAATTGCAATCTCTTCCAGTAGCTATTTAAAGAATGTTTCATTGTAAATTAGTCAGTGAAAAATGTTTGCCTTCTAATAGTTTTATAAAACAAAAGACTATAATTATGATATCTCCCAACATTCAGAGTATTAAAAAATTAAACTTGATTATATTTCATTTAAAGACTCACAAAAAGCAATTAAAATATTTACTGATTCGGCATTCTCAGATGGCACAGGATTTTCCTTAAATACATTCCATATGCAATATCGTTTGTCCACTTCGAATAATTTCCGGAGATTCCAACCGAATGCTGATCTATCGCCAAGTTATCGCCGGCACCTGAGGCACTTACTAAATGATTTCATGAGGATGATTGATTTGATTTTGATGGTTTTTTTTCGGTATTTACATTATCCCGACCACATTTGCGGATGGATAAAGTATCGTAGCTGTTAGTCGAAAAAAATAATCTCTCTCAAAAAATAAAATAACAGCGCACGCTCTGAGCATAACACATTGCATCCTAGAACTTTTTTTTTACCTCTCCTATGAAATGTTAAAATTGTTACGATGGTTTACCTGTGACGCACAGAATTGCCCAGATGTATTCAGAGTTGATTCTCAGTATATGTAAGATTTTATTCTAAATTTCTGAAGACTTGATCTTAAATTTTTCCCAAATCAAAAGTTTTATTCCTTGGTTATGATTCTTTTTTAGATAATAATACAAAAAAAGTTTAGGGATAAATTGTAAATTCTTAACTTTTTTATTGTAAAGCATATACCATCTTTATGTTATATATATATATATATATATATATATATATGAATCAAAAGAAAAATTGTTCGTTCAAATTCGAGAAAATAGAGCTCATATCGGAATAAATACTAAATAATAATTGCTTATCTGAACAATATTATTCATTAATTGTATTATTTTAATGCTGTCAATGTGCAGGAGAGCAGTTTGGAAAATAGACTCCGTTTGGTAATCAATTACAGACAGTTGTAGATACAGAACTTTTATTATATACATTAAGAAATCATAACAATTCATTACTTACGAACTTTTTTTATTTCCCACGCCAACTCAGCTTATCCAAATAGTATAAAGCTTGTCACAAATTGGCGTTTGACGCCAGAAACTTCAGCGAAGTTTCTAACTCAGATAAAAGATGACGTAAGGAAACCTATTTCAAGGGACACTTCATAATTTTTTTACCAGGTTTGAAACTCCTTCTTCAAAAAATTTGCAGCTAAAGAACGAAGACACTTTATAACAGATAGAGATGTGCACTGTCATCGTCGAAGCTTGCGATGCAAGCCACTATTCAATGCTCCTGAAGAGATAGTAATCACTCGGTGCAAAATCTGGATTACAAGGAGACGGGAATGATCACTAATATTCAATGGAATTGCTTGAGTTTCTGGGTACGACCAGCGGTGTTAAGAGGAGTGTTATCAGTTTTCAGAACTCAGTATGCCTCGAAGCTTGCTAAGTTTATTCACATTTTTTATTGATCAGATCGATCATAATTTTAGAAACAATTCCAGAGTATTTACAAATATCTTGAGTGCTTTTAAACCAGTATAATACCAAAGAATTAATATCAATAAAATGTTTGCTTTTCTATCCTTACTAGCTGTTTTTACCTTTTTCTTTGTATCTACTTGGCGCCGGTTGCTGCAGATTACCGTTCTAACACCGTTTATCTCTTTTCGGAGTGAAGATTACATTCCAGTCAAAAAAGGAGATGCTGCCATTTTATATTTTCGAAATTTTGTCACTGTAACAGTAACTGCGAGAGTTGAAATGTTATTTATCACATTCTTGAGCACATACCTCAAAATGCTTGCATCCAAAATTTCATTCCGTTTCCTTAAACGGTATGATCACCAGGGGCACATATATCGGCAAAGTTTTTTTTATAATCCCCATGTGAGTGTTTACCTATTTAGTATAGAGATAAGTAGATCTTTTAGGCGAAATGAATTTTCAGTTCTTGTCTTTTATTTCTTTCAAAGCTTTTTAAAGAGACGAATCTCGTAAGACAGAACAATTCAAAAATGGAATAAGCATAATTAACTAACTTGAACGAAATAAATTGGTGTCCAAATAAGAATTGAGGAAGGGTAGACAAAGAGAATAATATTTTATTATTTAGAATCAAACCTTCACAAAGAAGTAAATACTTACCTAAAACTAGTTCTATCATATGAACACTGAATCAGTCCATTTTTAGGTCTTTTTAAGAATGGACAGGAACCTGTAAAAAGGAATCAACATTCTTTACAAATATTACTGTTTAATATGATAGGGTGATAGGGTTCAAAATCTGTTCAGCTTGATATCGATAGAGAATTGAAACGAAAATATGTCATCACTAGACCGTTTTGCCTTTTAATGACGGAAAGCCCCATTTAAACATGAGATTAAAGTTAACTACATTTTGCCATTTGTGAGCACATAATTGACTAGTTTTTCTTTGAATCGGATATGCACAATATACTGAGGAACATATGATATTCGGTTAACCGCTACCAAAGAGTATAATATACAGGGTGCCCACTCAAGCCCTTTACACACACACACCCTTAATTTCGGAACTACTGCAGCTATAGTCATAAAAATGTTGTTCAGGTATATTTAGTGGCAGTGCGTTACGCTATGAAATCACATGCACCGCCACCCGGTGGCATTCTGCAGAATAACGTTCTTATCTCGTAAACCGTACGATAAAGGGAAAAAATCACTGCAAAGTTGTACAGCATTATGGATTTAGTACTAAAAGGCACATTAATACTAAGAACAAAACGCTTAAAACGCACATTTATTTTTTCCCAATTTCCAATACTGTTACATGACGAAATGTGTCAGAAAGATAAAAAAAACATGGTTATCACAAGATACCTGTATTTTTGGTGCTCCAACTAGCTTTCGTCAATTACAATTCACATTTGGACCCATGTTGAATTTCACATGCACACTTTTAGCATATCATAGCATATTGACACAAGCATCAGTCCTACATCGTTGAAGGTCCTGCGATGTTGGCGGACAGGTCCGCACATCTGCTGTTTGAGATATTATTACAGCATAAAATCCTTTGGGGTCATTTTTCCAAAAGATAACACTTTCTCCTTTCGTCCATGTTTCGTGAAGTCGCAGTTTCGGAAATCGCGAACAAACAAATGGGCATTTCAAGTATTCTGTTCTTAGCATTAATGCCCAAAAGGCGTCTTTTTGTACTAAATCAATACTGCTCTACAACTTTGTAATTGACTTTTTCCTTATATCTTACCATTTAGATAAGAACGCCGATTCCGCAGTTTGCCGCCAGGTGGATCTTTAAAGGGTCTCATCGCGTAGCAGATAGCCACTTTACTATACCTAGATACCACTTATAATACTATAGCCGCAGTCGTTCAGAAGTTGATATGGTTGTAAAGGACTATAGTGGGTACCTTGTCTAATGTTCATATCATTGATCGCGCAGAGTTCGTCAAAAAAAAAAAAAAAAAAAAAAACCCCTCCCCGATTTGGGTTCTGCATAGACACGGGGTGGCGGAGGCCGCATCGTCGAATAGCAGCTCACGTGCCATTTTAGTGTAAACCATGGCTTCATCAGAAGATAATTACGTTTTCATTTTAGAGCAGTTTATTCTCAAATTCGATAGCAATGCAGCGCATTTTTCGCGTCCACTTTGAGCTCAGTCGACTGGAACCTTTTCCCCAAAAAATTACGGTCGGTGTCCAACTTCAGGGAAACAATCTTTTCATTGAAACGGAAATCTCGTGGCAGACATCGGGCCGCAACAGGACCGGTAAATGTGGTCATCGTCAGAGCTCGGATTCATAAATCCCCACGGCGTCCTGCATAGGAGCAGGCGACTACGGTTATCTCATCGAAGCGTTGGTAGAATTCTGCGATGAGATCTGAAAATGCATCCTGAAGGGGCTAGAGGATACCTCAAAAATACCCTTCTTCATCATTGACTCAGATCAGCAAGTTGCAAATGATACTCCAGGCAAAAGGTTCATCAATAAACATTTATTTCCTATTTTAACAAGGTATATTGTGCAAAATGAACTTGTCAATTAGAACATTAAAACATTTAAACAAAAAGAATCTGCAGAACGATACATCTCGTATCAAAAGTTACCAAGTACACAAGAATACTTGGCGAGAAGAGGAACACGTTCTGTGAGGAGCAAAGGGACTCAGGCACAAATGGATTCTGTGTAGATGATGATTAAGAAGTAGCATCTAATTGCATATGAGGGAAATCTAAACCAGTCGGAAGGCTCATACTCTGCTTAGGCGAGATGGCTAAGACTGCTGTAGATCCAACCACAGAGGCTCATACTTCACTATGGAGAGTTGGCTTATACTTTGTTGCTGCCCTCTCTCTCTCTCTCTGTGCGACGGAATTGAAAAATGTACTCTTATAAATACCTTGACCAATAGTGCGCGCGCATTATTACCTTCACACCATCTTAGCATCTTGCATGGAAAAACTCTACCTGCCGCCTCATGGCAAGGTGCGAGATGAAAATGCAAATGCCAAGGAAAAAGGTTCGAGAGGCCGCCACAATCACAACAAAACGATGATTGCACAAGAAGGCAAAGAAAGAGATCATGAAACCCGTACAAGATTATGGCGTAATCTTCTACATGTTGTGCTGCTTTCGAATAAGCACACTTTCACATTTCAGGTACAGTGAACAAACGAAATTTCAGTTGCTGGTCTAACACAAACCCTCGGGTAATTTAACAGTGGCCACTCTTTGATCCCAAAAGGTGTGAAGATCATAAATTTGGTGTGTTGGCTCCATACATTTTGAAAAGAACGTTGTCACTGTTACTGTGAACAGCGACCGATATTTTGCCATGTTACAGAAATTTCTCCGGTCTCAGTTGAACTAAATTTATAATAAGCATGATGCAGAGAACCTCTGGTTCCCACAAGATGGCGCAACAGCCTCTTGTTCACATGGAGCTCTCAGAGCAATGTTTCCTGGATATGTTGTCTTTTTGTGGGGAATAATGGGTGACCGCCGCTATCTCCAGATTTGACACCTTGCGACTTTTTTCTCTGCGACTACCTGGAAGTCAAGTTGTACCAACATCTTCCCCAAACTTTTGAAGCTCTAATGGAGGATATACAGTAGGAAGTTGCAGCCTTTATGCCCAAAATGTCACTCAAAGACCTGGATAGCTAATGAGAGAGGCTCTATCAGTGCATAAACAGTGGAAGTCGCCATTTGACTGATTTTTCAGTTAAAAAAACACATCGATTTAAAATGGCAGTATGTGCACTTTCAAAGCATAAAAAGATCATTTTCTAATCTTATTTGGTTTGGATTTTATTACCTTCCCAAATATGGGAGTTCTTTCTGCCACACCATGCGTTTTATAGCCTAACTGAAGTAAATAAAAACGGGAAATATCTGAATTTTTATCACTTGGATTACCTTTTTAAAAATTTTTATAGGATGATAATAATAATAATAATAATAATAATAATAATTATAATAATAATAATAATAGGACAACCTTTACGGCTAGGTTGGAAATTCAGAAACAAGTTATTTTTACAATACAATATGGGGTAGGAAACTCAAAGGGCAAACGATACAGGGTTCTATTTGCCAGCAAACGAAGTGAAAGAAGCCACCGATACACTAGTTAATTTGTGCAACATAGATTTAATGCGATACCAGTAGTATTCTCACAACGATCAGAAAATAAATTAGAAAGAGGCTTTACCATCTTTGCAGGTAGGTCCAGATCGACCCGGAGGGCATGTCACACAGAGCTCAGAGTTATCGCATGTTTGGCAGTTGGCCCATCTTTCACATGAATATTGTTCAATTTCAGTGTTATAACAACGCCTAAAAGAAAACATAAATATGTATAATAAGAAGATGGCTTTTAATTGAAGGATTCTAAATTATGAGGTAATTTCATTGAAAGTGAGTTTGGGACTCTAGAGGCATTATTCTGCGTGGTTAAAATTCCTCTGGTACGTTAGTTTATAGGCCAGGATGATTTGGTATAACGCTGTTACTCTACCAAATATATTTGGGTGAAGCAGAAACGACAAAAGAAGTATGGACTTCCTCTAAACATGCTCAGAATGTAGTAATCTAATTTTTACCGACTGGAATTGCATGTGGAACCGACATTTACAGTCGAATTTGTATGGGACTGAGTGTAATTCACGAAGGGCATTTTTCCGATGATGCAATGATTTTTACGTTAATGACTGTGACTTTCCTAGTCGTGGCACGGCAGCTTTGATAATTAGTCCGTGGTTAAAATTATTGCACCATCGTGAAACTGTACTTCGTTGTAGATATCAGCTCTATCCATTTGTATCTTCTGCCGACAAAAATTTGATAACTGTTTGCTGAGCCCGTTTAGAAGAGCGATCGCAGGACGTTAGTCCTTTTGTCGCTTCTGTTTCACTCAGAGATATATGGCAAAGCAGCATATTCATACCAGATTTATCTTGGCATACCCAGACCTGAGAACAAACCAGAGAGTTACAGAGATACCAGAGAAGTGCGCATATGTTTCGCTCAAAGAGGTATGGCACAGCAACAGATTCATACCAAATTTATCTTGACAGACTCATACCAGAGAATATACCAGAAACATGCCACAGAACTGCAGAGATACCAGGGAAATGCACAGATCTTTCGTTCAAAGATGCATAGCAAAATAATAACAGCTTCATACCAGATTTATGCTGGCATACACAGACCAGAGAATTGCAGAGATACCACAGAAATGCAGAGATGCATACCTGAGAATTCTCAAATTCCACCTATGAGTATTGTAGAGTGGAGAGAAATGTAGATGTTTGATCCATAGCAAGAGTGCAGAGAAAAAAGGGAGAACATTGTAATTTGAAAGAAAAAGAATCGAATACATTGTTGATTTAAATTTTCTAAATCAACGTTTTCTCGAAAGGAATTTGTGATGATCTCGGAACAATAAGGGTCCTCTCAATCAGTCAAATAAATGTTGATAGTTTTGATCCCGCCTCCCTCTGTACATCAGGCCAATTCCATGATTCGAGGACTTCCAATAAAGAGAAATGTGGCATCTTCTGTTAGACAAATAACCTAGGAGCACTTAAATAACATCTAAGGTAAAAGTGACTTAGTTCCAATATATGGGGGCGGATTTCCTTCATCGAGGACATTCAGAGGAAATGTGCCCGCGTGTGCGTTGCGTTAAAAGGGAAACCTCCATGCATTCATTCAACACCTAAAAGAAAAGAAGTTCAGCCTTTTGGGTTTAGAGCATTAATTGAGTCTCCAGGAGGCGAATATTCTAGCATAAAGGAGGCTATAAAACACAAAGAAGTGGTCATAATGGCGGGAATGTGAACAAAATTTGCAACAAATATTGTTAGGATTTCAGCAATTTTGCAAGGTTAACAAAATGAAAGGATATTAAAGTTTTACAACGCTTAAATACTGACACAACTTGCTGGATTTAAAAATGCTCAAAAAATGTGATAATAAAAAAATATACAACAATAACACAGCTTATGACAAATAGTTAGAAATGATAATAAAACTATGTTAAGTATAAATGATTTCAGCATGAATTTTGAAAATGGGAAAGAGATATAATACAAGCAAAACAATGTATCAGAAAAAAACGCGAAACAAAACCTATTTACAACACCAGATTTTAGGTGAAATAAAGACCGTGTTTAAAACAAAAAATTTAGCATGAGAAATACTAAAATACAGAATGGATAAAGACAAAATTACATAGAATTTCTCAATATTAAGTATATATAAATTAAGCCACATGATGATTACTGGAAAAAATCTCTAAGTCTTTCAACTGGGATATAAAATAGAATTCATAAAAACTGAATTATATAAACCATTCTTCAGATGAGTTTCAAAATATTTACCGAAATAATTTTTATTATTTCACATATTCCCCAGACACAATTCGTAGTCTTATAGATATAAATTCAAAAACAAATATTTATGAAAATAATGTTCAACAAGATAAAAATAAAAAAATATTCTTAACTACAAAGATAAAGCTTCCATAAATATAGAAAAAAATTTAGCATCCATACGGACCGCGGCAAGCATTTCCTTGCCAAAGCACACATCGGTCAACCTATTTTTGTAAAGTGCTGTTTATCAACACGTCTAGGGAAATAAATCCATAACTTCCTTCTTACGATTCATGTTCTTCATTCATGTCATGACATGCCTGAATTCACTATGCAATAATGGGTTGGTCAAAACAATAAATAAAATCAAGGGAGACTTAAACGATTAATTCCGCTTGAAAAAGAATGCATCACATTGATGCATGTAAATTTAACAAAGGAAATCCTGGTGCACAGCATTAGATGAGGTATATGAGGGCGCTTGTCATCGATGTCCATCCCCTACTGGAACGCGGACTAATTTAGTCTAGTTTTAGGTATAATAACTCTGTCGATACGGGATCGTCCCAACCGTCCCTTCAAGCAAAAGACGGTGGACGTCCGAAAATCACTGTGAAGTTTCCACCCCCTTTCGTTAAGTGTGATTGATTTCACACCAGAGGCGCGCGCTTTCTTCGTCAGAGTAGCTCACCCAGAAAGGTTTGGGGAACAGGGAAGGTGGTTCTTAGAATTCGGAGAGTACCAGTTGTCATTGCGGTTTTTGAGAGGGAAAGTGAATTTCCGTTATCTTTAAACGATAAACTCGGGCGTTCCAGTATTTTGAGGTCTCTCAATTCCAATGGTCTTAGGAATCAGAGGGCTAAAGGCCGTCCTGTTCTCTGTTTTGGAACGGTCCTCGTAATTTTGACCCGTGTTCCGATGACTACCCCTTCAACCCTTCTTCAAGCTTCGGCACCACACCAAAGAGGCCGCGTTTGGCTTGCGGCGGCAGATTTGACATGGAATCAGTGGAATAGGTTTTTGTACTTCGAACCCTTCGGCTCGAAGTCGAGATCTTAACCACTAGGCCACCACGTCCCTTTCTCCTAAAACACGGAAACAATAGATCATCCCAACGCTGTACTAAACGATGTATGCAATAAGTTCCTTTATTGGTTTTAATGATGAATGGTGTTGTTTATCTTTTGTATTATAAATCAAAGAATTCTTTACTGGCATTTTTTTCGTAAATTTTTCTTCTTGATTAGTTTCCATTTGTCACACCTGTTGCTAATTTGTTACATACAGGGTTAGCAAGAAATAAGTTTCCCACTTCAGAGGGCTCTAGAATGCGTTCTATTGGTTCAAATGAGATAAAATTTGAACTACAGATAGTTCAAATGATGCGCTTGATATTTATTAAGGAAAAATATCAGCACAAAAAGCGCCAATAGGTGGAGCTGTAATACACAGAAAAAAGTTAATATGATTTATAAATGTTATTGAGTCTGCCGGAATATCAGAGAAATGCAGAACTCCAGTCAGTTGTGGAAAATCTGGTTCTGCGATTAGAGCACATTGCTGAACATGAAGGGGGACATATCGAGCAGTTTTAATGCTACTTTTTTATAGTATTTAACATTTATAAAGCATATTAAATGTTTTTCTGTGTATTACAGCGAAGCCTTTCGGCGTTTTCTTGTACTAATCTTTTTCTTTATTAAACGTCAAGAGCATCATTTGAATCATCTGTAGTTCAAATTTTATCTCATTTGGACCAATAGAACGCATTTTGGAGCCCTCTGAAGTGGGAAACTTATTCCTTGCTAACCCTGTATTTGATTTCGCCGCTGCTTACTTTTAATCTGTTTTAAACTAAGTGATTTTATCGCCACTAGAAAAAGTTTTCCTTGTATTACATTTATGTGAGACATACTTTTAAACATGTTTTATTTATTACGATAAAAAAGTTTGTGTTTTCTCTGCTTTATTATCCCCACATGTTTAACGCAATATGGTCATAAAATCCTTACACTCATTCATTCTTAAAGATTGTTCATATAAATATTAAATTAACAACATATTTGAGTTAACAAAATTTTATTTTACATTCTTGTGAGATGGGTAATATTTTTCTCTTTCTGAACAAAAGCAGAATCGAGACCAAAGAAATTTTATAACACGCTTCCCTGAATTTTTCCTTTAGTTAATTAGAACTGTTCCATTTCACAAGACAAGGCTTTTAGAATCTTTAATAAAATATTGGTACAAAAGTCTTTCTGTGGGTATGTGGTGTAAACAGTCCAACACGCAGGATAATGGAGAATGAAGATTTATTCATAAATGTGCAGGAAAACACGTAGCACAGGTAACAGGAAACAATAAATCTTGCACAGATTAGCAACGCGAACAGACAACAATTCACAGGTAATAACGGTTCAGCATTTTGAGATTTGGCAACACAAACAGTCAGCAAATCACTAATAACGACAATAACAGCACTTTCAAAAGCGCTCAGCTCAACGGCTTCTAGCTCGCACTGCAAACGAAACTCCAAAGTCGTTCCACTGGATCAACACACACTCCCTTTGATCCAAACACAGTCCTTATATACTCTCTCCGACAGGCCGTGACGTCACATGGAGTTTTCTCGTATATTCAAGCGTATTCTCTTTCCTAATAGAGATATCGAGAAAAGGGTCGCATTTTCTGGAATCATCTATTTGTCGCCAAATTTGCCACGAAAATGGTCGCCAAGGTCAGGGGTCCCGGAATGCCCTTCACTCCATACTTACCCCTGTAAAACTCCCTCCCCAACTATAAGACTAGCGATGCAGGAAAGCGACATTACATCTTTGCAACAATATTTTCCAGAGATTTAAAATTATACCCAGGGAAATGTACATCAAACAATATTAATCTCAGATTTATTTATTTTGACGATTAAATGGATATAGAATTGAAAATACTGGATCACTATATATACTTATCACTAAATATCACGGAGGATCACTAAATTTACTTACGTATAGTTCTCGTCGCTGGCACCGCACGGACATGGTGCGAACAGACGGGTCGTTTTCGTCGAAAGCTGTGGCCGTGAGGCGACACATGACCCCGTGTTCTTTAATGGCGCTGTTCACACTTGCGCGGCGAAGTCGTGTAACCAGATCTCGTAGCGCTCGTTTCATCGTTCCCCAATGAAGCAGCTCCGGTTTCGCCGGCAAATCGTCGCATGGTCCCATAGTAACGAGTGACACTGTTCACACGTGTTTTTGTACGAAAGCGTTTTCGCTCTAAACGGATGGCAGCTCCAAGCACCGATTCTGTTCTTTAAAGTTAAATAAAAACTTATAAGATTTTAGATGATTTAAAACATTTTTTGTTTCTTTTTCGATTAATTATATTTTGTTATGCTGATATTATGATTTTTTACAAATAATTAAAGCGAGTGTGTCTGTATTTGTACAGGATGAAAATGTAATATCAAGTTAATTTTTTTCACCTTTTCGAGATAACTTTCGAAAATATTATTGAATTGTAATTTTGATGTAATATTTTATTTAGAAGGATAATTATAATACATTTTATTTGATAATAAAGCTTAATTAAACTGTTTTATTATAAAGGCATATTCATATTTTATTTTCTTATAAATATCTTTAACAGGCGTATTGTGAAGAAATGCTTTTGCTAAAATTTGTATCTACGATAATATGGGGGGACGGGTTTTTTTTCAAGGAAATAGTCTTTTCATCGGCACTCGTTTTATTTTCAGATTTTCACTGATACATTAATTAAACTGGTCGCAGATTCATTAAATGCATCAAGTTTCCTTCTACATTTAATTTTTTTACTTTCTCGTATAGGAAATATACAAAGAGAAAATATTGTAATCGTCAAAAAATTCGAACTCGAGATTTTGACGAATCTCCACGTTTCAGACCTCCTTGAGTCCGAAAAACACAAGTTTGGAATTATGTCTGTCTGTGTTTCTGTCTGTGTGAACCAATAACTCGAAAATTATTAGAGCTACGGGGATGAAATTTGGTATGTGATTTTGACACATAATTTGTTGGTTTTTATCAAATTTTGTACAAAATCCGTCAACGGGAAGTCTGTCTGTTCGCTTGCATGTGAACACTATAACTCAAAAACTTGAATAGCTATATGGATAAAATTTGTTATACTGTTTTATCATCAGGAATGTAGGTCCCAAGCAAATTTTTGATATTAAGGAATTTGCTTTTTCCTAATTTAAAGTCCATTTCATAAAAAAGTTAATTACGACGTTCTGAAAATAAATAAATAAGCTATAAAAAATTCAGTTTCTTGTTTTTCGTTAAAATTATTTCTCCACCACAGTGCAGTAAACAACGTCCAGATGGTCCAAATTCGGCGACTGCATCCTAATCATTTCAATGATGTGAATTTCAAAGTTGTGCAATTTTTTCCTTAATTTTAACAAATTTCAGAATATATTTATATTTATACTTTGCAAAAAAGCAGATAATATATATTTTTTAATGAACCGGTTGAAAATTATTAATGTTTTAGGTCAGTTGTACAATATTTAGCTTATAACTTTTAGGTATAACTTTTTCAGTTCTTCATGTTCAAATTTTATTATTTTTTTTATTTTACTTGAAACATTTGACTTCAGAATCATAAATAAAAATATATTGAAAAATAATTTTTCTCTTCCTAGCCTTTGTAAAATATGAAATTATTTACTTTTTAAAGCGATTTTTTCCCTACAAAATAACACATGCAATGATCATTATGAATTTCTATATTGTTTAAAAATAACTCAAAATGGAATTTTTATCAAAATAAAATTATTTGAAATTCAATTACATGCCTACTATTTATCAGGATAAGCAGAATATCCATAGGGTATTCTTTAATTTGTGAGAACATTATACGAAACACTGGAAAATAAAAAATTATATACTAATGTATGTTATCCGGAATTCAATTGAGAATTTTCTGAAACAGTTCCATACATTATAAGTTGTGAAATTTTTATTCATTATATGCAATAAATGTTTTCTTCGATGGGAGCTCTTCAAATAAATTCTTCATTCAAATAAATCACCATTTCTGAGCCACGTATATCACTCACTCAGAAAGATCAACACCGAATGTGGCCACGAAAGCCGAATATGCAGCGCCACCCTGCAGCGACGATTCGCCAAACGCCCGTGTGAACACCACTGACACGTTTTCAGCTCTCAGCCGAATTCGCCGTAGCCGACTCGTGTGTTCGTAGCCTTAGGGAATAGACAGGAAGAGTGAACTTCTACGATCAAAACTGTGACCAGAAAGAGACCCAAACGAAAAACTGTAAAGGAATAAATATTGCTTTATATATCTTCCTAGTTTTATGAATTTGCCATGCGCATTTTATCAAGAAAAAGGATTGAAATAGCTTTTCATACGTAAAAGCAGCGAAGGCAACGTGTATAATTCTCTGAAAAAACATTATATTTTTCAACGAGCTCGAAAGACACAAACATTTTGCTATAATTTTTCAAAAGCAACTCAACTGCTATCAAAGCACAGGTTTTTGCAATAATTTTATTGCCGAACATCAGCTATAGTCTGCATGCTGAGTTTGACTAGTTTTATTAGCTGTATAAAGAAAAATAAAAACTTTACGTGTCCACAGTTTGTATTTCTTGGTTTTGCAAATAAATGACAGAAGGAAATTGTATGTGTAGAAATCCATATCTGTTTGGATTTAAAAAAAAAATTAAATGTAATAACATTTGGAATAAAATTTCGATCTTTCTTGCTATAATAACTAATTAATTAAATGCTATTTCACTATTGATTAAAGTTTCGTGTACTATGAATCCTTTTGCTTCAGTTTCAGGAGTTTGCCTTTAACCGGATTATTCTTTAACCAAATTAAAACTTATGTAACTTATTGTAGCTTTAAAAAGAAATGACGGGAGGCTGTCGTTTTCAAACAACCGCTGATGTTAAAGGTGTAGGACCACTTTACTCGCGTGACTCTTTTGTTTCTTGAAGTATATCGGTTTCTCTTTGTTACTCACGATTCTCTTTTGTTTCTCGAAGCTTCTCGGATTATCTTTGTTACTCGCGATACTCTTTTGTTTCTCGAAGTTAAACGCGATACTGCTGTTTTGCCCCCCCCCCCTTCCCCTTCTTCCTCCGTGGACTATTTATCGCCATTGAAAGGATGCCAACACTTTTACTACCGAATACAGTAGAACTTCGATTAACCTTGTGATTTTTCTGTCTTTCGAAGCGAAGACAACAGATTATAGAAAAATATATATATTTAGACGTAGACAAACTTAAAACAGATAACACACATAAAAGATGCAGTGCGGTACGTTGCACTGAGAGGCCATAGCTATTCCAAAAATAACGACCACAAATAGGCCTAAATATCTGACCTCGCTTCTTGAGGTCGACGCCGAAACTGACTTGTTTACAAAAAGCAACCCTGCGTAAGGCAGGAATTGCGCCAAACGTATTCTCAACCATCTCCAACGGTAGCCAAATATTACAAATCGTCAGTCGTCTAACCGACAGTTTCTGTTATCCGTCATCGTCTAAAAATATCAACAAACAAGCAGACATCTTTAACACATTCATCGGTACGAACGAGATATCTCGTCCTTCAGGAATCTTCTCTGCGCACTATAATTTGCCTTGAATAACAAATTTATTAAGCTAAACATATTAATAGATGACCGCAGAATACGTTTACCTCTTTCTTTTTCGATTCATAAATTGTCTAGAGCGAGCACGGTTACTTTTTGTCTTTCTCGGAGCTTGTATCTCATTCGCCTATAGAGATGAACGTGTTAAAATTGCCCACGTATCACTTTCATACCCTACTGTATAAAGCTGGAAGCGACTGTACTCTATGGTGTATGACTGTATGTAAGTAACGTAGGTTTATAGCATTACAATACATTTTTTTACATTAATTACTGCTCTTATATTGAAGTTTATATTGATCGTTTCGTAAAATTAAATGTAATATTTCTGCATTATGTCTGTTTAAAGGACTTCATTTTCATTTTCGTCCTGTGTCAGCAGTGAAAATCACGTTACTGTACTTCTGCATAAAGAGATTTCTGTTATCCGTCTATTCGATTATCCGTCACAGCCCTGGTTCGGACGGTGACGGTTAATCGAGTTTTACTGTACTTACAATTACCTTTATCAAATTAAAAGTGCAATAAAAACAACGTTTTAGAATTAAAAACTAAATGTCATTCCCTTCACATCTATTCAGCAGCCTCTATTTTTAAACGCTCTAATACATGTTCCAAGTGACACTCATAAGGAAGTTCCCGTATAACACGATGATTAGATTCCTAAGGGCTCTAATGCATGTTCCAATTGACACTCATAAGGAAGTTCCCGTATAACACGGTGATTAGATTCCTAAGGGCTCTAGTGCATGTTCCAAGTGACACTCATGAGGAAGTTCCCGTATAACACGGTGATTAGATTCCTAAGAGCTCTAATGCATGTTCCAAGTGACACTCATAAGGAAGTTCCCGTATAACACGATGATTAGATTCCTAAGGGCTGTAATGCATGTTCCAAGTGACATACATAAGGAAGTTCTCGGTATAACACGGTGATTAGATTCTTATGAAATATCATATCTAATTCTGTGTAATAAGAAGCAAAGAATTAGCTTAAAGAAACGACATAGCTTAAAAAAAGGCAAAATTACTGGTATATTTTAGAAAAATTATGGTTATATTTTATACTTACGAGAAATATCACATTTCATAAAATATTTTTCGAAAAGTTTGATTATAAATATGCACTAAAGAATGAATTTTTTTCACTATTTTAGTAGTCATATAATGACTAAATTCAAATTCCATCGAAATGACTTCCTGATAAGCTTAGTCTTGAAATTACTTATAATACATTAATCGGTGAGAGTTAAATTAAAGAAAACGTAATTTGTGGTTGTAAAAAAATTACTTTTGGATGATTTAATTTTTAAGGATGGCTGGGTGCTTTATACAACATTAATATTTTCTACTTTCAATAATTTTCTGTATTTGGCCTTATCGTTTTCAGAATAATTTGCACAAGTAAGAAGTGATGTGGTAAAAGAACAGGAAATCCGTAAAAAACAAAAATGAAATAAAAATAGACAAGTCGAGACAAGAATAATTAATAATAAAATTTTAAAAATATACTGTGATTTTACGTCTCGTTCTATTATGTATATATGATACATATGTGGTATATGATACATTGTTGTTTTCATAGAAATGAGCACTATAACAAGTCAACGTGATAAAAGGATAGGAAGCAAGCAAAAACAATGATGAAATAACGAAGAGAAATCAATAAAAAGCTTTAGAGACCGGAAACCAATATTTTTTAGGAAAAACAAAAACGTGAAGTCCTGATAGAAGAGAAGTCGATAAAAAGATTTAGAGACCGGAATAATTGATGACAATGCTTTAAAAATATACTTTTACTGGCGTGCAAAAAAGTAGAAACCAATATTTTTTAGAAAAAACAAAAACGTGAAGTCCTGATAGAAGAGAAGTCAATAAAAATATTTAGAGACCGGAATAATTGATAATAATGCTTTGAAAATATACTTTCACAGATGTGCAAAAAAGTAGAAACCAATGTTTTTCAGAAAGAACAAAACGTGATAGAATTTACTAAGAAAAATTGAAATGTGTAATATACAGTAGAAAACCGTTTAAATATTTATCGTTCATACGTCGTTTCATTACATGACTCACAAATGAGGCACATGAATCGTATAAAATAAGGAATGTGTAATTAGTACTCAAGATTTGCAATAAAGGTATGTCTTTTCTCCTTTTATGAAAAATGTTTAATTTTAAATTTTCAGTACTGTTTCCAATACTGTGAAGTAATTCTAGTATAATGTTAAAAAAATTAAATTATTACTTTTAAATGAGTTTGAATCAGTAGCATTACATTGGTAATAATCAAAGTTGCTTATTAAAATTTCGATTATACGTCTAGGGATGGGAAAACCGAACCGGTTTAAACCGAAAACCGTTTTCTTTTGTTTCGGTTAACCGGGTTTTTTTTGCCTCAGTTTAAATCGGTTTAAAAAAAACAGTCCAAAAACATGGGGGAAAAAACCGGGTCAGAAGATAGGCTCGATTTTAGATTCGATTAGGCTAAAATTTACTAAGTTATAAAGCTTTCAATTTCATAATCTCGAGGCGTCTGTTGGTTGGCGGATTACTGAAAGAGTCTTAATGAACAAATAAATATTAGCCAATGGATGGGTTCCCTGCAAAAACTATGCTGATAAAAATTTTTGTCTGCAAACGGCGTCTGTTTTGCGTAGCCAAAAACATTTATCTTTAGTCGAAAGTTCTGTGGTTTCCGAAAGATTAGTATCTGCGTTGAATGATGTTGGTTCGGATGAGAGGTGTCGACTCTCGGACCATCTCATTGCTAAAAGAGTCTTTATGAGCAGATTAGATGATAAATATTGGCAATGAATTAATTTCTCGTGAAAACAATGTTAATAAAAAATTTTGTCTATAAAACTTACTAATTACATATTGAATTAATTACTTATTTATAATCATTACTTATTACATTAATTAAATATTGTATTAATACTTACTTATTGTATATTATAATTAATAAAAATTCTGTCTACAAACGTTTCTTTAAAAGAAAACGAAAACCGTTTTTTTCAAAAACCGCTTATTTTGAGCGGTTTAAACCGCCAGGTTAAACCGGAGGCCGGTTTAACCGAAAACCGGTTAATAGAAAAACGCCATCCCTATATACGTCTTTTCATTTCTACGACGTTCTACGCCAGTCCCTTGGAAAACGTATAAGCTATTATGTATTAGAGTGTTAAAACCACGCTGAGCAGATTCTAGGACTAGTCTGTGGAAAACGAATGGTCGAAAAATAGTACACAAACATCTTAATTAGATGTAAAAACATATACAAAAGAAAAAACAAAACACATCAGAACACGGAAACATGTTACAGGCTCAGTATCGGAACAGAGTTCTACCTAAAGTCGAAACACCGTCACTTCACTTCATCACAATCCGTTATATTCAGAATGACTTCGCTTCACAAATACGCAACATACACGACGCTTTACCGTATTTCAATTTTTAATAACTGTTTAGGAATTTTCTTGTTACGATATTTACTGTAGATTATTTTCTTAACCGTATTGTTGTGAGCACCGCACGGTTTTATATTTTTGTTTTGATTCCTAGATTTTTAATAAAAATTATTTTCTATTTTTTATTGTGGCAATGAAAGTGTATTTTTAAAGTTTTTATTTTTATTATTTTATATATATTTTAGTGCTTAATATACTGTAAAGCATAGTTTATACGTCCTTCAAAGGACTGACGTATAAATGAAAAGACGTATAAGCGAAATTTTACTAAACAACTTTGATTATTACAAATTTAATTTTACTCATGCATATTCATTTAAAAGTCGTAATATTTAAGATATTTAAGATAGCATTAGTATGTTACTACGTAGTATGAAAATCAATAATTAAATTTTAAAATTAAACATTTATCATAAAAGTGAGAAAAAAAATCCCTACATAAATTGCATACCTTGATTACTAATTATACGGTTTATGTGCATGCAGGTAGGCGTATAATTAAGAAAATCTTTAACCGTCGTCTGGCGTGCTGAATGTCTGTGAGTATTAAGTACATCATTATGAATTAAATTAAGCTTATTGGGTGTTTCTCCATTATTTTTTTGACAAGAGAAATAAGTTCAAAGGTTTTCAATGAAGTTCATTGCGTCTTTAGAGAAAAGTGGAATAACTTCTTCATCATTGCTTAAATTTGCGCCAGACAATTTGCCTTCTATTGATTCATCAATTCTGAATAATTTCGAAATCATGATATCTTTATCACAGTTTGCATACTAGAAGGGAGGAAATTTTAACATTTTAGAAGGGGGGGGGGAATGACGTATAACCTAAGCTTTGCGTCGTATAGATTATCATTACAATGAAAAAGAATGAACCGGGACGGCGATAAAACGTCGTATTAATGAGAAACGTATAGACGGTGCTTTACTGTATTTCATAATTTATTATTCGACTTATACATGAGAAACCTGTAAACGGTGCTTTACTGTATTTCATAATTTATTATTAGACTTATAAATGAGAAACGTATAAAAGGTGCTTTACAGTATTTCATAATTTATGGTTATAAAGATTAGGGAGTCTTATATTCAATATTTTTTCAAATTAACTACAAGATTGTGGCACTCATACGGAATCAAAATTTAATTATAGTTAGTCTATTAATTCATAATTATGTTCTTAAAATGTTAAAATAGCGTAAATTTAAGAACACTAGCACGTCAGGAAGTGGGTGGAAAGTTGACTTCAAAATTCCATCATTGCAAGCATGAAACAAGTAAAGTTAGATCAAAGTCTGTAAAAAGTGCGAAGTAATTTAAATTTTGAATCTTACCTGTTAGCATCATTTTTCTATTGTCGTTCTCCAAGTAATATTTATGAAATCATTTGCATGAAAGCTACCTTCGGATTCTCTTTCAATTATCACTATCAGATTCAGTCAAATTCGGAACAAGGAAGGATTGAATTTTGAAATCCTTCCTTCTCGAAGGTAGCATCTGTCGTTTGCGCGTCACAACCGATATTGCGTCCGTCGAAATCAACACTTACGCTAAATTTCAAATCGTGCTGAAGAGGAGTTTCTCCGATGGTCCATGAAATCCTGTTCCGCATGTATTGTATATGCAGAGAATCATTTTAAGTATTACCTCTTTGGTGAAGGCCTTGACTTGTAATTCACCTGATACGCTACTTTATTTAAATCCTTACTCAGAGAATGTAACTGATTAGAGCTCTCCAATCTGCTATCGCATGATGAGATTAAAACACAGTCGAAAAGGTGTTAAAATTAATTTTAAACTCTAGGGGGTTACAGGTACCGAAAAGCTTTCAATATAAAAGTTACTCGATATGATGGGGCGGTATTTTGCCTACATAACAAGTAACGTGGAATAATCTTTCTATCTTTAAAACCGTACTTTGCACTCGTGGAGGTAACTTTGCATCTGTACAAAATTTTTAAAATAGCGACCAACTGATTAGGGGTACGGAAGGAGATTTTATTCTCGGTTCTTTGCAACACTGACTAGTGTATTTCATTCCTTGACCTCTTAAGGGCCGAATTATTTTGAAACCTACGGTATTTAGAACGAGTTAACTCGGATTATTCCTTAAGCATTTAAATGAACATAATAATCATTCAGGAGGTTGTAGAAAAAAGAAGACATTGATCCAGTTTCTCAGCAAACATTTTAGAGCTAAAAACTCTGTCTCTGGTAAAGAAAGTACAGCATTTCTGAAGTCAGGTGCATTTAGATGCATAAGATAATAATTCTAGCTTTGACTGCTAATTATACTTGTTATTTAAGATGTTATTATTTTTTTTCTCACGTGGGATAACTTTGCACCGAAAAATAGAGTTTCTTTGCACCATTGAAATTTGGGGTACAAAACAACCACAGCTGGTTTTATAAATTTCATTTTTGGACTAATTAATAATAAGAAGAATGATTGATTATGCTTCAAATATTCCCAGGTTATATAAAAGAAAGTTAGGGTTTAATTAGGGAAAGTTACTTGTAATTATATGGATTTCTCTCCAGAGACCTTAGAAGCTTGCTTTAATGCCATTTCACAAGTTTAGTGTGCTCTTAAAGAGGCAGAAACTTTTTTTTCTGGCTCCAAGCGAACAGCTTGTTATAAAAGAAAGCTACTTCATATAAAGAAGCATGGAAATCCCCTGGTTTTCTCCAATGAGAAGGAAAAGATCGTTGCAACTTGTAGAGTCCAGTTGAGTGACTTTGATTTTTCTGTCAATAATGCAGACCATAAAATGATTATTAACACTTATCTAACTAAGAAAACATTGTAATAGAAAGATATATTAAGACTACATTCAACAATGAGCGAGTAAAAGGATTTCTAAATCGTCGTCCTTGTTTGACCGGATCCAATGGCGTAAAATTGTTTATTACAATCAGGTATTTATAAGATTTATTTTTCTTGTATATTTCCATCCTGGTTTTCAATATATATATCAAACATTACATATAGTAAGTTTGTTATTGAAATATATTGAAAAAATAACTAGTGCAGAAGGTAACTTTGCATCAAAAATTTGAAAAATCTATATATTTGAAATAATATGGTAAAACCTTCAGACAATTCGCCAGCCCCAACCACTGGGATGGCGGATTTCGGTTACTTTTATTTCATATGAATGCTTACGACGTCTAGATATGTCATCAAGTGTCTCCTGCCCCCCCCCACCACCAATTTTCGAACGAAATCGAAAAAACATATAGAGAATGCATAGTGGAGAAAATTTTTTTGATTTCTTTCGAATATCGGTGGGGGGATGACAACCCTTGATGACATATCTAAACGTCATAAGCATTCATATGAAATAAAAGTTATCGAAATCCGTCGAGTGGTTGGGGCTGGCGAGCTGTTTCAAGGTTTTACCATATTATTTTAAATATACAGATCCCAACAGTTACATCAAAATGGCGTGTCAAAAATGTTGTAAAATACCTATTGTAGGCGATGGTAACTGTTTATTTAGGACGATATCATTCTGAATTTATGCATCTGAAGACTTTCATGCAGAAAAAGTTATACAAAACATTACAACTAGATGAGGTTTATTGAAAGATTTTACGATTTTAAAAGAATCTGTTGTCTACAAAGAATACGAAATCTGCTATGGTTTTATGGTCTGTTCAACTGATCTCCATGTAGTATTTAAAACTGAACCAGCGGGAGTGTTCTCCCCTAAACTTTCTCGTATACTTCTCCAAAAAGGTGCCATTTACCCATCCCCCGAGTGGCTAAAATATTCGAACCTACTTCTACCCAGAATCCAATGACTATCAGACGGTTTTACATTATAGTGATTGAAAAATATATAGGTAAGGAATCAAATTCAAAGAGATGCGTACGCATGCGCGTGGAGATCATTTTTGAAAAGAATCCGTTAATTATACAAACCGATAGACAGTCAACCCTTTGACGGATTTGGCCCAAAATTTTATACGGACCTACATTCACGATGATAAAACTGTGTATCAAATTTTATCGATCTAGCTATTCAAGTTTTTAAGTTATGGTGTTCGCATGAACGCGGACAGACAGACTTCCCGTAGACGGATATAGTCCAAAATTTGACAGAAACCTACAAATTATGTGTTAAAATCACATACCAAATTTCATCCCCGTACCTCTAATAGTCTTCGAGTTACCGTGTTTACAGACAGACATAATTCCAAAATTGTGTTTTTCGGACTCAGGGAGGTCTAAATCGTGGATATTCGTCAAAATCTCGAGTTCGAATTTTTTGACGATTACAATACTTTCTCTTTGTATACTTCGTATACGAGAAAATAAAGAGTAGTGGCCTAGAGCCTCGAAGCAACGAGATGACAGGAGCAGTGCTGAGCAAAGTGGGTGCTGGCCGCGAGGAGAGCGGCTATTTATAATTTATTATTTAAAGTGTTGTATGACTCAAATTTTGCTGCAAAACGTTTCTCTAAGTAATCACTCAATGAGGATAAATTCATAAAAGCCTCTTCTTTGAGAAATACATGCAACTTATCTCGAATTTTCTTTTGAAGTCATGAAAATTGGTACAAAGTAGCATTGTTTTACGTTAGTATGTACCAATTCCCCATCATTTTCACCCTCTTTGAGCTGGCCCATCTGGATACTCGGCTCAAGAAATTTTCCTGAAATTGTTTCACGCGAATCATTAGAATAAGTAAACTTCCTATAACGAATGTAGGTAAAAGAGAACTTCAAAACTCACAAGGAAACGTTTTGCTAACGCAGGAAATGACGTATCCACTGCACTTCATGTTCGAGTGAAAAAAAGACTAATCATTGTTTATCATATCAAGAATATCTATATCATTCTAATTTCTCCCATTTTTGAGAGCCATTATCTGCGAAGCTGTTAAATCTCGAAGAAAAATAAAAGCATCATTTTCAACAAACATTATTTGTAGGGAATTTTGCGTTCTTTAATTTGTTAAATCAATTATAATTCGAAAACTGATTAGTTTTCGAGACATTCAAGAAAAAGTAAAAAAGGAAACCAGAAAACGACCATTGTTTCTGCTCTTCAGTAGCCATTGCGTATGGAAATCTCTCGCTGTAGCAAATTTAGAATGCCGTAATAGTATGCCACCTGTCTCAAAAAAACTTTATTTGCCCTCTCATTTTAAAAAAATAGCATCTGAAGCATTAATTTTTTTTATTAGTAACTAGCTCAACCCGACAATGCTTTGCTATTGCTGGATTTGAGAATATATATATAGATTAAATGAACACAATTGAAAGTTTCATATCAATTATTGCATTTATTTAAAATTATATATCTCTCTATATATAAGGCAGTTTTCGTACGTGTGTTTTGATGTGTGTGTATCGATTTACTTGATTACTTGAATTTCTAATGAAATATATTTGCAAAAATTTGTGATCAGCATCCGTAAATGGTAACAAAGAGCATATATATTTGTCCTTGAATCTTGAATGTTGGCATATAATCCTCAGTTATTATATTCGTTGCACCAAACGAAGTCATTTGAAAGTATGTGTTATAATTTCGTATGTTATTCAAAAAATACCTCGACTGTGTTGTAGTACCAGAGACCAATGACAACAATGTGGTGCCTTCAGTGGTGGCAATTTAACTTTGCCATTCAAACAACACATCCCAGGTGCTTCATTCTTGAATTTTAATGCCTTGCAATTTGTTCAAACTTGATTCATGCTTTCAACAACCACAACTGGATGCAAGCTATATTCAATTTCCGAATTATTCTGAAATGCAATACGATCAAGTTTTACCAGCAGATTTGATCGATTCATTTGCATGCGTAATCCATTATTGCCACGTTTTTTTATTTCAATCACTATATGGAAAAGATTGTCTTAATACTCTAATTCTTACTCGACTTGCTTCATTTTGTGCTTCGTGTTGTTGTGATGATTCTGTAGCATGTGGCTGTGACATATGTAATCTGTTTCCTTCATGTCGTTGTGCTGTTTCTTCTTCTGTTTCATTTTGTCTTTCTCCTCGTTTCCTCTTGGCTTCATTTGTACGACGACCAATATTTTGTCGTTTTGGCGGCATTTTTATCGGTGGTTTTGTTAAATAATGTGAATGCAAATTGCTTCTAGAATTCCAAACTCTTGTTTTAACAATACAAGAAACTGAAAATAATCTTACTTTACATGTTAAATGTTATATTGCTCCTTTAGTGGCATTATTAATTCTTTTTGGCTTTTGACAATTTTAGTGCTAATTAACAAAACTTTATTTTTAGGAAGTAGGGTTTTTTGTTTGTTTGCTTATTGCAACCTCTCAACATTTATAAATACTGTAAAGCACCAGCACAAAAACAAGCTTATTTCAGGTTTAAACGATGATTATTGCGCTTTGAGTTTGTGGAGATGTGGTATAGTTTCGTGCTCGTCTCATCTTGATGGATATTATTGTGAACTAGCTGTGTGACCCGGCGTTGCACGGGCTATCTTAAATAGTGGGATATTTCCGGGCGGAGAGAATTGAGGTCACGTGAGGCCTCGGGATTCATATCTTTTCATATGCCCGCCTCCGTTTTTTTCAACAAATATTGTCACTTACTTTCCCCAACAAACCTAAATATTCTTTCAAATCTTGTCTTCTTATTACTTTATTTTCACATGCCTGCCTTCGGTTTATTTTTTCTACAAATATTGTCACTAACTTTCCCCAAAAAACATAAGTCTCCTTTCAATCCTTACTGTTAAATTAAAACCTTTAAATCTAGTCTTTTAACTACCCAGCGTTACTCGGGATCGACATTTTTTCATATGCCCGTCTCTGTTTTTTTCCCCTACAAATATTGTCACTAAGCTTCCCCAACAAACGTGAATATGTTTTGAATCCTCTTTTGTTGTATTAAAACTTTCAATTCTAGCCTTTTCACTACCTTAATAAGTATGGTTTGAATGAAAACATGAGAATCCCAAAATCTATAAATTAAAACAGGGCAGCATAATATTTTGTTTTGCTAAAGGAAAGATAAAACGAAATAAAAAACAGGAACGATAAATGATTAATAGTACACCAAACTGATAAATTAAACACCAGAAGCATATATAAACCAGAACATAGACGAATCTGATGACTCTCAAGTCCACGCATTTCTCTCAGGAGAATCTGTACTTTTCTGTTACCAAGTTGAAGACTCGATCTTGGAAGGATCCCATGTCATCATTTGCGTGAATGGTTCCTGGTCCGATTCCTTGCCGCAGAGCGAAAAGTCTCAATTAGGTTAGTATGCAACACCCTTCCTTTTGTATTGTTCCGTAAAATCTTGCTCCAGTCTCACGATTTGCAACGAAAAAACTCAAGCAGAGCGGGAAGAAATTTATAAACTCCATCCGTCTAACTTTAGTTGTTCTATTTGCTTTTTCCTCGGGCCCGCGCTGGCCTGGTGGTAAAGTCTCGACCTCGGGGCCGGAGGGCTCTAGGCTTCAAACCCGATTCCAACGAAGAGCCGCCGTGTAAGCGGGTCTGGTGCACGTTAAATCCGCTGGAACCGTATGTCCTCCCGTTGGTGTGGCGGAAGTATGGAGAGGGGGTGCCATCTCAGGTGTCGTTCTCGTGATCTGACAGTGGTTCAAAATTCCAACCGACCCGAAATAGCCCTCGTGTTGCTGCAAAACGGGACGTAAATATATATAACTAAGCTAAACTAACTTTACTTTCTACTTCTCCGTATACGAAGTACCTCCTTCATTTTAGAGTTCTTTATTTGTACGCCCATTAATACCAAAGGATTGGAGATGGCAATGCTTTCGGGCAGAAGGACTTCGGCGATTGGCTGCGGGGAGGCTTAGTTGTTATCCTGGAGGAGGTGGCTCCACCCTGTACTCTCGGTTCCCTTCTCGGAGCAGTTGTCGCTCGACCGGTCAATTCAGTAAACGCGGACGATTCGGCAGGACGGGGTATATCCTTGTGGTTATACGAAGTACCGCTGGCGGCTGAGCCGACAGTATTTAAAAGAAAATTCCTGAAATTTCCATATCCTCCTACTCAACTTGAAATTTTCCTTTTCATGAACAAATGCCTTTATGTTCTGAAATTTCTTTCGTATGTTAACATTTTTTTGTTTACATTGACTCTTTGTAGATTTTTTCTATTTAAATTGATGAACTGTACTTTGTATTTTGGTTGAATAAAGTACTGCCTGTGCGGCTGATGGACTTCTGGTGGAGACTTGGGTCTTGATGGGTCTATCGGTTGGTGGTTGCTTGAAGTTTTAGACCTCAGATAGGTACCTAAGATATTATTTTCGGTCACCTGGGCGCGTTCCAAATTAAATAGCAAATTTTATTCACCCAGTTCACGGGTAGTTTGGACTGGAGATGCATCGTTGTGGTGATGGGGATGTAGACGGAGGTGGGGTCGTAGTCTATAGGAGGTAGCTCCACCTTTTCTGGCCGGTTCCTTTTTCTGGGAGGGCTTCCGTTCGCCAGGTCATTAGTAATTGTTCCATATGCCTTACTGCAGAACGGTATCTAATCTCGGTTTGGTATCCTCCCACAGGGGGCACTGCGAGTTCACGGATGATAAGCCGCCCGATAAGTAAGCAGGTTGTCGCTTCCCTGGTGGGAATAGTAATGGTCGAGTTTCCAACACTACGATGACGAGACGTACCTCCTTCGGGAGTGGTTGAGCCGTGGCCGGTGATTGGAAACTAGAACTCCGACCTTAGTTCCCGACTGCTGTCGTGGCGCCGTTCATTGAAAATCCCTGGTACGCCTACTGTCATGACTGGTACGCCTGGCATGCTCGGGGAGGGCCAGGTGCCTGCCACTCTTCCCGGGGCTGTAATCTTGGTTCTCTCCCCGGCGACCTTTAAGGTCTTACACCCTTTCCGGTAGGCGGATCGCCGTGGGACAAAATAAACTGGCATGACAGAGTTTTTGATTGACGGAATAAAATACAATGGTTTAAGACTAACTTCAAATAGACAGGCAACTGAAAAAATAAATGGAGCTTTTAGAATCATTGAGCAAATCTGCAACAGACTGCCCCATTAACTGTCAGACTTTCTCCTCGTGAGTGTGTGTTTGTGTAAGTGTGCATGTGTTTATATTTTAACTTGTAATTGTTTTTAAAATCTCAGTAACCTCTGCATTGATTTTAGATTCATTTTAACTCTGCCCTAATTTTATTATTTCATACTTTGAGGATATGTTTTCTTATATTTGCATTGAATTTTATGAGAATTTTACTCACATCTTTTGCTATTTATTGTCGAGTTTTGATATTTATTGAAATTTGTCTTGTATTTTCGATGTTCGTTATATATTCAGTGCTTTTTCAGTGCAATTTTATTCTTGGCTTATTAGTCTTGGACTTATTTTTCTGTGGTACAAATTGTTTTTAATTCCCCACCGGGCTGTATCAGGCTTTACACCCTCTTGGGTAGGCTGGGATCAGTGGGGTTTTAAATAAACTGGCATGACAGGAGTAACTCCGTGTCAGCTCTACAGTAAAACTTCAGTTTTTGTTTACTTCAGTTCTCGCCCCAGGAGCAGAATTATATCCAATGTTCTGCAATATGACCTCAAACAGTTGGAAATGCTCTGCAGTTAGTTTGTCTAAATTTGGCGGACCACAGTAACATTCAAAATAGATATGTGCGTCAAAAGCTGGTCCAGTTAGGTAAATGAGCCCTATTCGTATTCCAGGAACTCTGTAGTTCCAGTACATTCATGTACACACAGCTTTCAACGTGCCTGTTTCGGATCTTCATCCCCAGTTACGTCAGCCCCGATGAAGACGTAGCTTTCTCGTAAGCCAATCGATGAAGGAGTGTTTTTTTTGCTATTGCTCCAATCTCTGGAGGCTACGTTGCGCGAAACGTAAAGAGAGAAGGCATGGCATAAAGAGCGCCTCTCTTTGATTGTTCTGCTGAACATATCGTGGTTTTTTCTGGTGTGTGGGCGTGTTATTTTTTTAAAGATTAAGTGTTCTGCAAAGACCACGTTTGTTGTGCGGCGTACGTCGCACTTTTAAGCACTTTCTGCTTCCGGGGTTCTCGCAGTTTCGGGTTTCGTCAATTTTTCCCGCGAAAAGTTTGCCTCAGTTTGGTCGGTTTGCCTCGGATTTCGTTGGAGAAACAGACCACCTTAGATAGTTTTCTAGTGCGACCTGAATCCACTGGCTCTGAAGCTGGTCGTAGTACCAAAAGACAAAGAAGTGAAATGACCCCAGATTGCGTATCGATACCCAAGAACCTTATGGAGGGGGATTCCTCTTGCAAGTAAAATATCTACACGTCCCTCTCCCCTCCTCTCCGTCCTCCATACGCCAAGAAGAGTCTTCAAAAACATATAAAAATGTAATTGCCATGTCAAAAGTCCATTTATTCTTTACATTAGTCTATTTTATTCATTTTATATTCCTTTCTTATCGTTTTTAGTATTGTTGCAAAAAAATTCGTCTGGTGCGTGTATGTGAAGGTAAAGCTCTATTCCAGGAAGGATTCAGCAAAACACTAATCACTGGTAACAAAACTGAACATCACTTGTATAAATTCACAACAGAGATCGCCAATAAAATTTCAGTCACAGAACTTTCCTTAGCGTTCAGCGTATATCAGTTCATCAGCTTCACTGCTGACCAAAGTCCAACTGACTGCTGTTGATTTGAGAGCTTGCTTTTATACCTTTTCAAAAGGAAATGACGTCAATACGTTGGAAGTGACGTAATCTCTTGAAGGTTCATGACATTTCTGGCTCCCAGGACGCCATGGTTCAGGATTTTTCTAGAAGATTCTTTTTGTCTCCAAAGTTAAAAATGTATTTTGTTTAAACTTTGTGTCAACACTGCAGACATTTATCTGCAGATCGTGACGTAGCGGTTTGGATGCGGCAGTTTTAGTTTGCATGCTAATCAGTTGTGAACACGTCTCAGCAGCTATAGATGGCGTCCAAATTGGAAATGCGTGCTGTGATTCGTTTTCTGCGAGCAAAAATGTGTAACTGCACTTAAACTTATCGGCACTTTCGCGAAGTGTATGGTGAAAATGCAATGTGCGTTAAGCTATCGCAAAAAGGTGCAACATGTTCGAGAACGATGTTGACGGCGCTTACTTGAGAGGAAAGACCGACGTTGACGACTATGTTGCCGATATAGTTGCTCGAGTGAATGAAAGCATTCTTGCAGCAAACAGATGCGTCAGAGTAGATGAAATCGAAAATGAATTCGATATTTCACATGGAAGTCTGCATAAGATTATTGCCGAGCATCTTGAATTCCATAAAATTTGAACTTAGCCCAACAGCAATAACCCAATAAGGGTTATCGAGAACGATGTTGATGACGCTTACTTGGGAGGGAAGACCGATGTTGACGACGACATTGCCGAGATCGTTGCTCGAGTGAATGAACGCATTCTTGCAGCAAACAGATGCGTAAGATTAGATGAAATCAAAAATGAATTCGATATTTCACATGGAAGTCTGCATAAGATTATTGCCGAGCATCTGGAATTGAACCCAAAATTTGAACTTAGCCCAACAGCAATAACCCAGTAAGGGTTATTGGACGCTGGACAGGAATTCTTCGAGGACGACATAGAAAAACTTGCGCCATGCCTCGGACAAATATTTAATTAAAGAAGTAATTACGTCAAAAAGTAGCTTCTGTATGGATCTTTAATAGGCATATATCATTAATGTAAAATTTCTATCCTATTTTGTTTCCTCGAGCAGTGCAACTAACTTTTTGACTGACCCTCGTACATTCTCGGCTTATTTTTCGCTGCATGGCGAAGCTGCAGACAAAGCACGCCATATCCTAGAAGTATATGAGAATGCCGAGGGGGGAGAAGTCTCGCTTTATCATTTCTCTTTACAACGGAAATTATTTTATTAGGTTTACAACTTCAGACCTGGCTTGAATAAGCAACTTGATGAAATAGCTTAAAAATACACGCACAAAAAGCGACAATATACTATTTATATTTTTCGTCTGTTATGTTTTGCAGCGACTTAGCTGAATTATCTTTTAAGTTCAAAGCCAATAGAACTTTTTTTCATAAAATATTTTTGTAGAAAAAAATTAGCATATTCTAATTTCATTTTTGTTGCAGAAGACAAGAAAATCTATGCAGATCTTGGAATACCTGATGGTAGAAATAGAAC
>BGPR01016159.1:0-10785 GCA_013235015.1 Araneus ventricosus
TGGCTCGGAGAATTCATCGAGAATTTCAAGTTGGCGTGTTTACGACGTGTGTTAATAATGCACGATAACTATATTGGCAGGAGTTTAAATAATGCGAAAATACGTGTTGTACTATCTTGATGTTATTGTCCAATGACATATGTTAATCGCAGTCTTAAAGGATATAAAACAAATAAATATTTTTCTCCGAGGTAAATAATGTCACAAAGGCTGGTTGGAAAATGAAGAGATCAAATTCGTGTAAGGACACAACTCAAGAAAAAATAAAATTAAATCACAGTTTTAGTAATAAAACAATGACAGGTAATTTACAAATAAGGTTGGTTTTTAAGGTATTACATCACTATGAATTCGGTTCACATCATTGACAGGCAAATAGAGACGTCTATTTAAAAAAAAGTGTTACTATACGCTTCTCTCTGCCTTGACTACGAGTACTTAGATGAGAAGCCGGAGGATATGTAATCGGTTTCTCTCGTCTGTGGTGGCCATAGCACTTTCAGCAACGGATTCCGAGACTAATACTTTTGAACAATTTTACACCAGAAAGGGGTGTCAGGCAATGAGTGATATGAACGCATTTCCGTAGTTCTTTGTTAGATCACGCTCAATAAAATGTAAACATTAAAATTCAATTATTCACTTTCCCCTCTATTTTGATGAATATAACTCCACCCGGCGCATGCGCAAAAGTGCGGAAGGTTTCCGAATCCGTTACAAAACAATAATGGTGTGGTTTTGTGTTGCTTCCACTCCGATGACGGGCGTACCTCCTACAGGAGGAGGTGGACCGAAGCAGGTGATGAACATTAGGACTCCACTCTTAGTTTTCGATTAATTTGGCGACGACTACCATTCCATTGATCCCAGATGCTACAGCAGGGCAGGATTAGCACGAATTGTGGTTACATGTTTGTTAAATTGTACGCTTGTTAACTGAACTCATATCATGCTTGCTTTTAAAGTTGTAATTACCTTCATTACTTCATTCATTGCATCCTAGAGTTATGACATTTCTTATTGTACTTTATTTCTTACCTAATTGTGAAATAATAGTTTAATTTTTAAGAAATCTTGCTCCCATAGGAAAAGTACCATTTGTAAATGAATTTCAGAAATAAATCGATTACAAGTATTCATGATAATAAATAACGAAATATCTTAGAGACTAATGAATAAATGTTTAATTAAATGTGGACAATGTTCAAATTTTTCTTCCACTGTCGATGGTGTTTCCCCTTGTTATTTTAAAATAGCCTTTCATCTGTTTATTCATTTTTGTAATGCATTTAATCTGAGTGAGTAGCCTCTTCAATGATAGCTTTTTTCCACCAAATCCCTCTAGCATATCTAGAAGATAATTCACCACTTCTAAATCTCTCCATTGTTATTTGGTCTATTTCAGAGGTTCCCAAACTTTTTTTTTCTCGTGGACCACTTTCAAAGTTTTACTATTTTCGGTAGACCCCCTGCTGCTACATTTCTACTGTATTCCCAAAACTCCTAAAATATATCACCCTAAATTGGGGGTGTTAAGAAGAAATAAAAAGTAGCACATTTTCTTGTGTCCGATTTATTAAAATAATACTTGTGGTTATACAAAATTATAAACATTTATTATTACAAACAATCAACAATTGACAAAAAATCAACAATGAACTCTGAAATGTAAATCAACAATAAAAAATAGTCATACTTTTAATGAGCCGGATTTACTTGATGAATTGACAGCAAATTATCAATATTTGGCTTCAGTTTTGTAAGAAGTAATCTCAAATCTCCCCGTTCTGTGATGTTCAATCTGCTCCTTTTTTTGTTAACAGGTTGGTAACGGCACTAAAACTTCTTTCGACAAGATATGACGAGGGAAACGCTATCAAAAATATTCCCGGAAACAAATGAGTAACGTTTTGTTCTTGGCACTCGTATTTATACTAATGTAGATTGCAAGCACAGCGGAAGTCGCATTTCATCCCTTTGCAGGTCTAAACAGGCATCCCGGACGAGCGGGCGCCACTTTGCAAGTCTCGACATGTGGTGTACACTTGTACTATTATCTATTGTTCTATTCAATTCTGTGTTTGAACTGAGTCTCGAATATTTTTGAGTACCTGTCTAGTGAATGATGCTACCTGCCTACGTTGATAGGTAAATCCAAGCCAAAATTGTTGTTCTTTATTATGAAAACCAGAAAATTTTTCGTGGACCCCCACTTACAACTTGTGAACCCCTGTTTTCTTCTCACGTCTACGTGGACCCCCGTGTGGGCTCCTATGGACCCCTGGGGGTCCGCCTGGACCACTTTGGGAACCCCTGGTCTATTTGCAACGAAATTAAGCCCTTATAACAACTGCAAGGAGAAAGCATAGCTATAGCTGACTCAGCGGAGCGACCTCGTGTTCTAATTCGACCAGTCGGCATTTTGTTTGTTTACTTGCAAATTTGTTTGCTACAGAGTCAAGATTCCCCTGGAATATAATTCCTTGTACGACAATTTAATTTGCATTCTTATTACATTATCAATCAAATTACTTTGCCTTAGAATACTTTTATTTTCCAACAAATTCAAATAACTTCAGAGAGAGTAAACTTCACTTATACTTCGTAGGACACAGTCGCTAATTTGTCTAAAACTGTTATGCAAATGTTGCATTATGCTTTATTATATGAATAACTCGAAAATAACTTATTCGAAGTAGCTTCCACAAATGTATTTAAAATGTATGAAGAGTTGTCGTTTCATTAAAAAATTTTAAAGAGCATTCAATTGTTTTCATTCATCTAATATTGATGATGATTGAATAATAATTCATTTATAAAATTCTTATTTAATTTTCTTTCGCAGCTTTAAATTCTAAAATCATCAAATGTTAAAATATTAATAAATGATATAATGCTTTTCTTATATATCAATTAATACTTGGTCGTATCTAATTATAAGCTACTCGCTGTAGTCCACATAAAATAATAACATGTCTGAAATGCCGAGAGATTCATTAAAGATAAGTCAGAAAAAAACGGAAAAATTGATATGGGGTGACAAGATCGAATGGAAGTTTTATGAAGAAATGATTTGTAAGTTATAATTTTAACCTTTTTATAGAGTTGACGTAATTAAGAAAGCAACGTTGGTAAAAGGTTGGATAACATTATAATTTTAACCGGTGAATCAAAGTTACCTCCATGTAAAATTTATTTGATCTTTCAATGTTAATGTAAAAATGTTTCATTTGGAACAATGTTTCTTTAATTTATAAGAACCTTTACTTAAAGGTCCGATTATTATTTAGAGAGATGTTTATCATTTAAAACGTATTCCTATATTTAAAAAAAAACTATCTTCCAAAAGATGATAATTTTAAAATTACTTCTCCGGACATTATCTAAAAAAAATATTATATATAACAGACAAATACATTGAATAGACGATTAAATAAACCACATGACTGAATTTAAATTATTTTCAAGACTGCATTTATGCTGTTTTAACATTCTACAGTGTTATTTTCATAATGAGTGAAGATATGACAAAAGTAAGTAACATCACACTAAAGGTACATAAAATACATGACGTAAAATATTGTAATAATTAATTTCAGAAATTAATCATGTTTTTAAAGTTCTCAGCATATTGATATTATAAATTTGTGGGGTTTCTGCTATTAATATTTTTCCCAACTTAATTCCTGCATAAAAAGAAGATTCCCTTTATTATTGCACCACAATTGTTTTTTGGTTTCAAAAATGTGAGTTGTTTAAAGAATGCGCGGTTCGAACTGTGCTATCGTATAACAACTCTTCAAAAAAAGTTGTCTAAAACCTGGTAGAAAAAAATAGGAATTATTTATAGAATACTTAACAAAAACCGATCATAGATTAATTTCTCGTACAAACATGTGCACTAATGAAAGAAATATGAATTTCAGGCCCATGAAAACACAGCAGAAAAATCAAACTAAGGGAGAATAAAAACCATTGTAAACTCCTGCAGGTTGATGTTATTTACCTTTTAGAATATATTTTTATAAATTTTAAAGCAAGAGCATAATCAATGCTTTTCCACGGCTTGGAGGAAGGTTCGTTTGACATATTAATGATGACCAAATTGATTTTGAATGTGTCATTAATTTAGAAATAATAATTAAGGCATTTATCTACATACCGAATTGCATATATTCTTTTAACAAAAATAAGATTAAACTAAAAATTCTTAGTCTGAAATTCTAATTAAATTTGAAATTTTAATAAATATTGATGATTATAATTGATGGAATTAATAATCCAGTAATATATTCACATCTTCAAGGAATGCCATCTTCTTCCCGTATTGTTTACAGCGCCTCACGCATTCATGATTTTTAATTTTACCAAGATCTATTACCTGAAATCTGCTGTAACTCGCTATCGTTACATGCAAGATATATTTAAATGTAAAAAGAAATTAAACGCGCAAAGTTGTAAAAAATATTCACAACTTTTTTTTATCTTTCCAAGTTTTATTCATTGTTCAACATCTTAGAAGATCACAGAGTTTTTGAAATGTTACAATATATACAGAATATATTGTCATATATTGTATTTAATATGAATCCAATAGCAGAATTTTTTTCGACAAAAAAATTAAATTTTACCAACTCCTTGTTAATTTTCCTAAATAGAATGAAGTACCAAGAAAGGCTATTGTCATGAAATTTTTCCTTTCTTATCTATAAGTAGTAATAAAATTAACCCTCTAAGCGGTTTGCTATTTTGATTTACTTGCGTTTAAGTCTCAAAAATTTGCTTTTAAAGTAAATAATTCGATCTTTATTGCGTTTGGTCGAATCTCTGATATCTAAAGAATATCTTATCCATGCTGTTTTAAGAAATGATACATATAAAACTGAAATATCTGCTTTTGAATTCAATATAATGAACGAATAAATACATGCAAAACGCTTAATATGTTAATATAAAATATCGTAATACAGCGTGTTTCCAAACCCGCGGTACATGCATTAAGGGGGACTAGGGAAGCACAGTTATCTAGGCATAGTTCAGCTAAGCAAGCATAGATCACAATACTATGTTAACTTGGATCGGAACCTGCAAAGCCCTAGATGCAGCTTTACAGCAATTTTTTCACGTTCTTTTTATGAACACGATAAAAATAGTTATTTCGATTGGATTTCATCTGGCGAAAATGTGTTGTAAAGAGAGAGGAAATCTCGGACATACATCTAGCTCAAATGGAAGAGAAATTGCGTGTGCATAGAAAATTCTATTTCCCCATAACTACCTTACAATTGAAGACAGAAACACAATTGGAATATTTGAAAATATTCATAAAAATATCACCATAACGAAACATCATTGTATTGAAAGTTTTTCGATAACAACAAATGCTTAGAATTTATTTGCTGGAAAGGGATTTCAAAACTCTAACTTTCATTGTTTTTTAATCTGGTCTTGTTCACCTAGTTAAAAGCTGACTTCATTTGCAACACCATGCACTTTATTAAATCCTCATATCTCAATATCTTATAAAAATAACAGGGGTAATTTGTAGAAGGTGGATTTTATTTCCTTATAATTCCGAGAAAGAGACACCACGAGTGAGTGGATTATGAAACTTCGGATAAATAAGCGGACTCTTGCTTTATCCAGGGTTATAGCAATGACGGTGTAAGTACTAACCGTTGACGGCCAACACCTGCTACGGAAGGGGTAGGTGCATGGGGCGGTGGTATGGTGGTGGTGCCTCTTTTGTATCTAATATTGAATCCACATTTACTATTTGAGGTGGCAAGCCATTCAGACGCAACGGACATTCATGTTCTAGAGATAGGGGATTTCTTTATGAAATTTTCAAATCCAAAAAATAATTAAAGGAAAGGAAACATTTATCTGTGCTATATAATCTATTTTCATTTATTGAAAATCTTGGCTACGAAACATCCAGTTATATGCTTACTACATGTTGAATAAATGAAGAAAAGGATCCATGTCGTCTAGCCGGAAGTCGATGAAGAATTAGTTTTGTTCTGAGTTATAAGGAAAAATAAATATTATTACTCTCCATCAATTATATCTAAAAGTGTAATAAGGGTTTCAGATATAAGGATGATAACGGTTGAAAGAGAAGGCAACGGAAGAGTTCCTCAACGGATCTCAACAACCAGAGGTTCACAGATTACAAGTAATGTGTTTCTTTAGCAAAAATCTTCCGTATATGTTTCTCACACTGCTACGTACCATCCTCAGACAAGTAGTTCTATTGAAAGATGGCACCTTGTTTGAAAGCTGCTTTTATGTGCCACACATCCGTGCATTGAGTTACCCGCTGCTTTGCTTCGCACCGTCTACAAAGAAGATCTCCCGTACACTCCTCTTGACATGGTTTATGGCAAAACTCTGTGCAAGCCCTGTGCGTTAAACAACAACCACGGGCTGTGGAAAATAGTTTTATAAAGGAATTAAAAGGCTATATTCATTAGTCGACATTTAAGCATTCTGTAAAATCTACTTTTGTGAACAAAGATTCCATTGTTTGTTCAAATGTCTTTCTGCGTGTGGAGGCTCTACCGCCTTTTCTGTCACAGCCTTCTACAGGAATTCATAAATATTTGTTTCGAAAAAACAAAAATTTCATCATCCTCTAGGTGAATAAAAAAGTAACTTAAAAAACTCATCATTTGTCGTTCAGTGCTAATTTGTCTGAAAGTAACATTTACTCTCTTAGACGACACATCTTCTCCCACTTCTTCACCAAAGAAGCTGTTACTTTTGACTGAAAAATAGCCTATACTAACCCGTGCTATTCGGCGACCTCAGTTCCCGGGTAAGTATCAAGAGATTTTATCTTAAAAATTGTAAATTCAAAGATTTTTTTTAACAGGAAGGAGTATGGTGTCGTAGCGCTACCGTCAAGCAACTCATCTATTATTTAATTGTAAAATGAATACTTTTTGTATATAGCTACATTGTTGTCATTTTGGATTATCCGCGAGATACGTTGTTGTTTCCTAAGCCAATGAGTTGAAAAATTAGTGCAAATAATGTAAAATAAATGTACATAATTTAATCATCTCTTTTAAGAGAAAATGGCGCCCTCCATTTTTTGAAATAGCAAATTCTAGGCATAATTTGCTCTTTCGAAATTTTTTACATACTACTTGCCATTTGCCATGACAAACAGGAAAATATCGAAACATTAAAAGTTCTTAACCACTTAACAGTTTTGCCCTAAAACTGTTCGGTCATTGCGAAAGGGGTCTTACCTGCCCAAACGACGCTCGGGCACGTCATTTTTCTAAGCCAACCCACTGATTTCAACTTTCTTTAGTTTTAAATTTTTTTAGTAAATGGCTCTAGCAGTCTAATTAATGTTGGATAGCAAAACAAATGTAAACCAGTTTATAGGTCCTATTTTTTGCTGCAATTAAAAATGACAAAAATTGATATAAAGTCAATACTTGCAACTGTTTTGACTGCTAATCTGAATTTATGCAAACAATTTTTATACAAAATTGCATAGAAAAATGTGCTTAATTTTGGACACAATATGGCAGAAAAAAGAAACTGTTAAGTAGTTAACCCTACTAGCGTCAAGCCCGAGATATCTGCGTAAACGTTTTCCTCTCATAACGGCAGATCCGAGACTATCTCGGGTAAGAAAGGTTCCATATAAATGTCAGACCCGAGATTTTCCTTCCATAAGTTTTTCTCTTCCCCTTCCAGGTGTCACGCGGCGACATAATGAGAGGGAATTTCTGTGGTCAGGGGAGGGTCAGTTTGAATGGATCTGGTCTTTTAAGTCGTATTGCGTTTAACAGCATAAAATCAGGGCCAGAAGTCTCCTGCTTAAAATTCCCAAATCATTCTAAATCCTTTTTTAGATCTAGAGATTAAATGTGTATCCAAAATGAGTGTCAATTAACGGGCATAAAATAAAATGTCTATAAACCTTGAACATGCACATATACGTATTTTAATTAGCCTCTAACTAAAGAAACGTTTTAATTTAAAACACAAATAAAAGGAATATAAAATTAAAAATTTAAAAAGTTGACAATTTTCTCTTTTAAAGATTACTTTAAATTAAGAAAATTCGAATTCAAATTGGTTTTGAAACTTAATTTTTGAATATAAATACTATACATTTATACATTATTTGCTTAACATATGAACGTTTATACCTTTTAATAATTTTTTTTTATTTGCTTTCATTTATTAGTGTATTTAAAAACGATAATGGACAGAATCTGTGTAATGAACTTGTTGAACTGTTTCATTCTGAATAGATTAACATTGATTATATAAAATCGTGTATTTTCTTAACGTAATACTTTCTTTTAATTGGGAATTTTAGGTTTATTAGGCATTACATAAGATTCTTACTTGGGCTTTTTCCCGGAAATGTGAAATCAAATATGTTTCTTCCTTGGGTTTATAAACACGAACAAAAGGACAGTTAAATTTAATTGAATGACAACTCAGAAAGTCAATTTATCCAATATAAAAATTATAAAAGTTGTGCATAACCTAAAGGAGTCTATCATTTTCAGATTTCAAAAAAGGATTTTTTTTCTCACAGTCTCCCCTCCCCTAATAGATTCCTAGATCCACCTTGGTCACAAATACTAATTTAAGAAAATTTAACAAAAAAATCGTAATCAAGCAGATAAACTCCGTAAATCGTTATCTCCAAATCCGAATCGTGTGAGATTCCTTATTTAAAAAATTGTTTCTCTAAATGTGGAAGAAACAAAATTATAACGCAGTGTTACAAATTGTGATTATTGTTTTAAACACACATTTTGAAGTACAAACATTTGCACATTAAGTATTACAATAATTATTTTAATTATTCTTAATTTCTAAGATATTTTTCCCACAGTAGCCCCAAATTTAAAGAATTCTTAGATCTACCCTTGGTTACAAATACTAAGTTAAAAACATTAATCAAGATATAAAATCGTAATTACATGCAGATAAACATCATAGATCGTTATCTCGAAATCTGAAACATCCTGGGAGATTCCCTATTTACAAAATTGTTCTTCTAAATGTTGAAGAAAGAAAATTATAACATGGTATTACTAATTTTGATTATTGTTTGAAACACACGATTTTAAGTACTACAATATATTTGCAACGCGCTGAATGAACAATATGTATTTCTTTTTGTTTCAAGAATTAAATTCGATCAATAATTTCATAGTTCGACGTGATAAAAATATTTTTTAAATATGTAGTGAGGAGAAAACATCGAAACGCACATATTTAATTTGTAACAAAAGATTCATATAAAAAAAATTAATTTTTTTTCGTATAATGTTCTTGTAGAAATTTTAGAAAAAAATCTAAAATCTTTCACTGATTCCCATTCTAACATGTTGCATTCGAATCTGCAAGACATTCCCAACTACTTTTAGGAGAATACTCAAAGAAGGGTCTTCTGACAAAGGATCCTATCACAAAGAATCTAGGTCAGAAGTCATCCGTCACTGCCTCCCGATAACAGGTCTAATAGCCCCCCCTACGGTGCGCAAATGACCACAAAAGGAGATTGAAACCCTTTTGACCAAAACCTGACAACTTGGAGAAAAACCTTCTTTTTCAGTTTGACAATTTCGTTAAACGTAGCAATCTGAAAGCTTAACGGCTGGAGGGTAACGAGTCACATGATTTCCCTGTCAATTCTCAAATGACTTACAGATTACTTAACTCTTGAAATTCATTAGTCAGAATTTTTAATCGAGTGAATTAAATGCAGAATTATAGTTGGGGCAAAGTGGAAATAAGTCCGAAAGATGGTGAGACATTTAAGATTTAAATATTTGAGATTACTATTGAAATATTTCAAAATTAAGAACACCAAGATAAAATTGCTGGATTGAATCTCCTTTTAGGATAATATGGCTTACTTGCTACGGATACCTTTCTGGCTATTTTTCCTAAACACGCAATTATCATCTTAAAAAATCATATTTCTCATTAAGATAATTTAATGACTAATGGGAACATTCATCAATTGAAAAGAGCGCAATTATTCTAAGGTTAATGCCGGTATGAAATTTATTTGGATAACTGACAAATTTCTTACAGAATAATTTAGAAAATTTTATTCAAATAATTCGAAATTAGAATTATCCCTTAAATTTTCTTTTCAAATATACTTTATACATCAGGTAACATAGAGAAAACCAAACAATGAAATGTAGAGAGGCGTATTTCTAAAAATGTTACCACTATTTTACTAAATCTTTTCCCTTTATAAACTTTTTTAAATACAAAAATCAACAACTGTGGATGTAGTAGGTGTCAGATCCTTCTTTTAAAGCTGGGATTCTTAAACCTAAGCTGGTAAACAAAAATAAATGTAGACATTGCTAATGCTAGATCTGTATATATTATGAAAACATGAAATTTACAATGCGCAAAGCTAAAAGTCTTGAGTTTAGTGTTCAATAGAATAAAAAAAGGAGCAGAAATTTCTTCCTCGGGTTCTTTAAGCCATGATAGACAGAGAGCATGAAGTTTCCAAATTCTCAAACCGTAATCTTATAATTTACCGCTTGTGATTATAATGTGTCTTCGTACAATGCATGGATTAAATCATAGCAGACTCAAGAATAGAACAATTTCCATGTAAGTTTCAATTCTTCTTTAAGAAATATTTTACATAAAATGAAAAATTTTCTAGCAACACATTTGTAAGAAATAAACCGAATATACTGTAATAATTTAGTATTCAAATAAGAAATTGTATTGAAATTATTCAGTATTTCCGTGTCTCAAACA
>BGPR01016159.1:10795-35163 GCA_013235015.1 Araneus ventricosus
ACAACGAGTTTGTCCAACTTAAACGGAAATTATCAATGGGATATCGAATTAATGGTATTAACAAAGATAACAGATTTTTCACCTGCAACCAGGTTAGATGTTTCCAATTTGAAAATTCCAGAAAATATTCAACTTGCTGATGAAACCTTTTATATACCACAAAAAGTTGATCTCTTATTGGGCTGTGAACTGCTTTTCGAATTTATCAAAGTAGATAAAATTTGTCTAAATGATGGTCGTTTAATTCTTCAAGATACTTGTTTTGGATATATAGTTGCTGGTAGCACAGTTTTCCAAATTAATAATGCAACTGGTCATTGTTTTTTTGTCCAGAGGTATGGACACCTTAGATAAAACATTAAGGTCTTTTTGGGAAATAGAAAATGTGACGTGTGACAGTTCCTCAATTAGTGAGGAACTAAATTACTGTAATGAGCACCATGAAAAAACTCATTATCGAAATTCTGAGGGAAGATATGTTATACAAATGCCCTTTAAGCCTGAGATGGAAAAAATTAGTCTGGGTGATTCCTATCAAATAGCCTCTAAAAGGCACAATAACTTATGGAAAAGACTAAATCGGGATCCAACTATGAAATTCTTATACTCGGAATTCATACGAGAATATAAAAATCTAAATCACATGGAAGAAATAACTAACTGTAACCACAGTAATGATGACGCTTATTTCTTGCCACACCAATGTGTCTTACGTCCATCAAGCATCACTACTAAACTTATAGTAGTCTTCGATGCTAGTGCTAAGACCACAACTGGCTATTCTTTAAATGATCTATCGTGCGCTGGTGGTGTCCTACAGGACGACTTATTTTCCATTCTTACAAAATTTAGGAAAAACCGTTATGCATTTACTGCGGGCATTAGTAAAATGTTCCGACAAATTGAGATCAACCCTTCGCAAAGAATATATCTAAAAATATTATGGAAAGAAGGATCTGAAGAGAATGTCAAAGTGTTTGCTTTAAAGACTGTGACGTAGGGCACAACTAGTGTTCCCTTACTAGCAACAGGGACTCTTTAACAACTTGCTAAAGATGACAGGGAAAACTTTCCCATAGCATCAAAAGTGCTCCTAGAGGATTTCTACATGTATGACTGCTTATCCGATGCTTCTGATACAAACCAATTTATGGCACTGAAGAAAGAACTCGGAGAACTACTCCTTCGAGGTGGCATGACTCTACATAAATGGTGTTCTAGTGCGAGCAGTGAATCGGACCTCTACCCCTTCAACAACTGCGAAAAACAGTCAACAGTGAAAACTCTAGGAATGATGTGGAACAATTGTGAAGATGCCTTCTTATTTGATATCTCTACTAGTTCCACTACTGAGTTTACCAAAAGAGACGTTCTCTCTCAGATAGCTAGATTCTTTGAACCTCTCGGACTTCTTGGTCCTGTAATTAGCAAGGCCAATATATTTCTTCAACGTCTGTGGCTGCTTCAGATCGACTGGAGTCAGAAACTGCCCTCAGACATTGCTCAGGAGTGGTCTTCATTCATTGCAAGTCTGAGCTACGTGAAAAACATAAAAAAACCAAGAAGTGTGCTTCGACAAAATCCCAAGGAAATTATCGTACATGGGTTTTCCGATACCTCAGAAAAGGCATATGGTGCAGTGATATATTTACAGTAAGTGTGTGATTCATCTGATAATAACACCTTTCTTCTTTGCAGTAAATCTAGAGTGGCACCCATTAAAAGTGTGACCATACCGAGATTGAAGTTAGCAGCTTGTCTACTGCTATCCCAGCTCACAAGAAAAGTGCTTAATGCACTGAAATTAAAAATAGATCAAGTCCTTCTCTGGACTGATTCCACTATAGCCTTATAGTGGATTGATACTCCTCCTCATCTTTTAAAAACCTTTGTGAGCAATAGAGTAGCTCAGATACAAGAGCTTACTAAGGAGTATCATTGGCCTCACATCACTTCTAAAAATAATCCGGCAGACCTCCTTTCTAGAGGAATAGATGCCCAGTTTCTTGTGAATAACCAATTTTGGTTTCAGGGACCTGATTCTTCCAATTCCTTGAACTCTCAAACTGAACTAAACGAGTCTGATAAAAATTATTTATCAGAATTCAAATCAAAAGACTCAGTGTGTTTAACTGTGAAAACTTCTGCTTTATTTGATGATGTAATTTGTATTTCCAATAATTTTCAAAAATTAATACGTATCATAGGTTTGATTTTCAGATTTATAAATGAATGTAAAAAGAACTCAAAGGAATGTGGAGCTCCAAGTAAAACAGAACGGCAAAACGCTGAAATTTATATTTTGAGAGAAGTGCAGGTAAAAGAACCTTTGGCAATGAAATTCACAGCCTTGAACAGTGTGGTAATGCGACTTCCAATTCTGAGTTAAAGTGTCTTTCTCCCTTTCTTGGTTCACAAGGAATCCTGAGGGTAGGTGGTAGGTTAAGGAACTCAATTCTTCCCTACAACAGTAAACATCCCATACTGTTGCCTGCCAAGCATAAGGTTACTGACATGATAATTCAGTATTATCATAAAATTCAATTTCATTCAGGGCCTCAAGCATTGTTGTATAACATTAGACAGAAATTTTGGCCATTAAATGGGCGAAATTTATGCAGAAAGATTGTGCACAGTTGTGTAACTTGCTTCAAAGCTAATCCTAAATTCATCAGTCAAAAAATGGGAGACTTACCTGAGGACAGAGTTAATCCTAATTTTGTATTTAACTCTGTTGGCATAGATTTTGCTGGGCCATTCTATATCAAAACTAAGTAACGCAAGAGGGACCCTCCTACTAAAAAATATGTTTGCATTATTATATGTCTCTCTACGAAAGCCATTCATCTCGAATTAGTATCTGATCTCTCTTCTGATGCTCTCATTGAAGCTTTAAAACGATTTATGGATAGGAGAGGTAAGTGTAGAAAAACTTTCGGATAAGGCTACGAATTTTGTAGGAACGAAAAATGAAATCAATTGTCTTTAATTAATTGAGCAACAAGACGCTTTATTTAAAAACTTTCTATCTGAAGAAGAAATAACCTGGAGCCACATTCCTCCCAGAGTACCTGATTACGTTTGTCTTTGGGAAGTTAGTGTTAAATCATTTAAATTCTACTTTAAACGAGTCGTAAGTAACATTTATCTCAGTTATGAGTAATTTCTAATCATCTTAATTCAAATTGAAGGATTACTCAATTCTCGACCACTTACCCCACTTTCCTCTGAAGAAGAAGATCTATAAATCTTGACTCCTGGTCATTTTTTAATTGGTCGGCCCATTACGGCTATTCCCGAACCTTTGATGATAGAATTAAATGATAATCGTCTTAATAGGTGGCAATTATTAACTAAGAAAGTTCAAACAATTTGGAAGCATTGAAGTAAAAATTATTTAAATAATTTGCAGCAACATCACAAATGGATGTTCAAAAAGGACAACATTAAAATAGGTGATATGGTCTTAATTAAAGAAGACAATGTTCCTGTATCTAATTGGCCCTTAGGTCGCATAGTTAAACTCCATCCTGGGAAAGATAATATTATACGGGTAGTTGATATTAAAACGAAAACGGGAATATTCAAGAGATCTGTTTCCAGATTGTGTGTACTTTCAATTGAAAAGTAGTTAAATTAACAACAACAAAAAAATGTCGCTATATATTCATTATTCTGTTCTCTGGAAATGCGCATTTATGTAAACTATTGTGTGTGTATAATATTCACTATTTAATGCTTTATTATTGAAATGTTCCTTTTAAAATTTCTTTCTTCTTTTCTTTAGTTGGATATAAATTATGTTTCATGTTTCATTTGAATATTACTAATGATTGAACTTATTATTTTAATAATGTTTAATGTGTAAATGATAATTTTCATGCTAAGAATTACTGTTTATTGTAGAATGCTTTTCTTGAAATATGTATATATTAGCGTCGGCCGGGATGTTGACGCCTACGCGTCCTTCCATTCGTCGCGGAATTTCGCGCCATTTGAGGGTGCAGAGTTTAATGAACTTCAGCTTTCCACTTTCGTGACCTTGGGGGGGTGCGAAGTTGACTGGAGTTCATTCTCGTTCGGATCGCCTAAGCGAACGTACCCTTGTGTCGTATCCCCCCTTGGGAATGAGAATTGTCTCTCCTTTAATGTTACTACTTAAGAATTTATTTAAATTGTGCCTTGATCGTTCATGTTTTTGTTTACAATAAATTTATTTAATTAACAGTCCACTACTCTTATTTACCCTCTGAACTATCCTCCAGACGTCATACTGATAAACAAATTTCCAGCTTGCGGCACAGGAATACTCAGAAAATTGAGTTACCTTACGGCACGACAGATAATCTCCAACATTTTCACGTTTCAAAATGGTGACAGTTCATGGTTCCTTTCATGTAGTGTTCAGACTTTTCGTTTTGCAGCATTTTTCATGTTATAAAAATTTGAAGACTATCTGCGCTCTCGAACATAAAATTTTCTACAATTGTTTTAGGGCATGTTTTTGATGCACTTCTAATGGGTTTGCTGCAAACGATGGGCAAAGGTGAGAATCCTTCGCTTCGAAATACTCAATTTTTGAAATCATTATCAGATATTTCTGAATTTTTAATAATTTGATATACGCGTAAGGCGGCATAATCCTACCTCACGTGAAAAAATATTTAGAAATATTCGTTATTGGTTCCAAAAAACTGAGTATTTTCTTCCTTTTTGAAATTTGAAAAAATTGAGATAGGTGGTGTTGCTTGTTAAGAGACTAAATAATGTTATAGAATTGTATTGCTGACATACCGATAATGTGAGAGATAATGCCTCCACTTCCCCGAACTCTCTAACATGAAGTCTACTGTTCACAGAATAACTAGTTACGTTGTTTGAAAAGTAAATATAAAAATATTATAATACTTCCGGAAATTTAAATTCTTTTGATTCTTCTCCCATTCATGATGTATACACAACACAGAACCGTTGGATTCACTTAAAGGGAACATTAATCAAATGGAAAATGTCTAGCTTATATTTCAAAGCTGCTGTTAGGAATCTGAGATGTAGGAGATTTATTCCATTTCTTTTCAAAAATTACAGTTTTCCATTACGACGGTGTAAATTATAACCACAAAGGAGATTGAAATTTTATGTGATCTCTTGTAGAAGTTTTAAATATCAAAACATTGTTTTATAACCTCCTAAAAATGTTTGTTGTGTTAATAAAAATGAATAAATGCGAAAAATATTTTATTTGGGCTTTTATAATTCAAGTATGAAATTAGAGAAAAAGGTTGAAATTAAGCAATTTTTTCAAATTTATGAAAGTGTATGGTACTTGCGGCACCTCAAGATTAGCGTAAAATTTTATTTTCATTTTTTTTGCATGAAAAGGCATATTTCCTGCACTAATAAAAATTATAAAAAGAAAGATAACGCTTCTTTTTTTCACTCTAATAATCAAAGAAAAAACCTTTATCCGAAACGGCTGCCACACTAGTTCGGTTAACCGGGATTGTACTTTATTTTTGAGTGTACATAAGACCTCGCATGAAGGGTCTAGAGGAAAAATGGTAATATTTCAGTGTTCTCTGATTTAAAGTGTTCAACGCCCAAAGGTCGTAGAAAAAAAGGCAAACACTTCTTTCTGCGAGAGCGTATTTATAAAATTTTTACCACTTTAATAATACAAAAGTCTTCCATATAAATTTTTATCATATTGGCACTGACGAAATTTATCTTGTGAAATAGTCGTTTCTTTAATTTATAGCTTGGACCTTTATGTCTGAGCTGGTAAAGGAAAGTTAAAGTTGTCATCTTCTCAAGGTCCAAGGGAAAAAATGATAGGTTTATCATTTTTTCACATCTTCAGGTTTCAGCGATATCTATTCGTTCAGTGGATGTAGTTTTATGATATCTATTTGAAATTCGGTAGGACGATAAAATTCCCTTAGAATCATGCATTTCTAGTAATGGGGAAAACGATGTTATGATTACTGAAAAACAATTGCACAACTAATCTGGTATCATAGAAAAGATAAATCTTTGAAATTTAAGATGTTGAAAAAAAATTTTTTCTGGTATATTAATGTGCGAAGTTATCAAGAAAAAATATCAAATTTGCTGAATTTTTAATTAAAGAAAATTTCAAAAAAATATCCCCAAAGTACACATTTTCCAATCTGCAAAATATGTTTTTACAAAATTTCGCAGCTCTAGGTTCAACGGTCTGTTTTGCAAAGCCCACACACATTCAACATTTTAAGTAATAAAAGTATTAATATGCAACAAATTTTTTTAAATAAATTTTTGAAACATCAATATTTCGTCACTTAACAAGCAACACCACCTATCCTAATTTTTGGAAACTGCAATAAGGAAATACTCAATTTTTCGCAACCAATTAAGGATATTTATGATTTTTTTAAACATATTATTTAAACATAAGACCGTATACTCCTACTTCTTGTTAAAAATAATAAGAAATATTCGTTATTGGTTCCGAACAACTGAGCATTTGAATATTTAATCATTTTTATTAAAGTTACTATAGTAAATTGTGGTCTAACAATTTTCGTATCTGAATATAAAATAATATATTTTGTTATTTTCTTGAAAATAAAGTAAGAGCTAATAGTCTTTTGCTAAAATAATTAATTGATTATATTTAAATCTAAACACTTGCTCTGCAACTTAACAATGTAGCGTTTTCTCTTAATACTCCAAATCTGCATACAACAAATTTACATCATATGACATAATTTGCCTATTTTATAGTGTATGTTTTTAAAAAATTTGAAATTTCAATACCATTCAAAATTCGGCAACATTCCCCCACCTCTGTATTTATGTGCAATAAAAGCAGGTGACTTCACAACCGACAAAAAGGGAAAGAAGAATTTTACTCCCATAATGTAAAACTCTAAGCAAAATTTTCGCTAAACATCGAAACATGATTCGAAAAACATCGTAGAATTATGTTCAATCTAAACAGATCATTCAGAAAAAAAGCACCTCGGCTTTTTCCGATTTTACTACTAAAATACAGAATTACTCTATAATAATAAAATAAAATAGCTGAAAGCAGCAAAGAGGTGATAAGAAAATTGTAACGAAATAAATTTTGAATTCTTCAGATCAGCTCTTGACAAACCACAACCACCTATCTCAAGTTTTTGAAAAGTGAAAGAAGAAGAAAATACTCAATTTTTAGCAACCAATAACGAATACGTCTGATTTTTTAAACATCTTATATAAACATGAAAATACAGGTTCTTATCAGATGAGAAAAAAAATTCAGAAATATGCATTATTGATTGAGAAAATTGAGTATCTTCTTCTTCTTTCAATTTTCAAAGAATTGAGATAGGTTGTTTTGTTTCTTACTGAGTGAAGAGATATCGTTTAGTATACCACAGTGTTTCTCCTGGGAAATTATTGAAACAAATATTAGCTCTAGTAAAATCTCAGTTTTGCTTCATTCCCAGGTGTTGAATTCATAAAAAAAGACACATTTGCAATGTGTCTGAGCTGATTTGGATTAAAATATATTTTATCGCGCAGGTAGAATGCAACTAAGCAAATAGAACATTAAAGTAAAACTTTTTGTAAGAACTCGTGTATACTTTATTAATTTGCAGCAGAGTGAAAACCAGAACGACACTCTATTAGCTTTTAAAAGCTTCGGAGATAATTTAATTTTATCTCTAAGGTATTTTTAAAAACTTTCCTATATGAGAATTAGCAATTTCCTTTAAAAATACTTGAAAGAATTTAAGTTACGTAAGGAATCTTATTTTCTTTATTCAACTGTCTCGCGTAGAAATAAGGTTAATATTGTATTTATATTATTGCAAAATTAATTTGATTCAGTTAATGTGCAAAAGATTTAGACTTTATTCTTTTACTAATAGAAATTGCCGAAATGTTTCTCTTCGATATTCTCGTACAATTCGGAACCATGGTGGATATTATGCTTACCTCTGTCAATTAGTGAAGAGAAATGTGTTTTCATTTCGAAACGGTATAACTTTCTTTTGGCCAATTTAGTACAAATGTTGAATCAGACTTACATTTATTGCTTAAAACTCTCATGCTAAAATTCATTACTTTAAGTTTTTGTGATTTCTGATTTATCACATTCATTTTCTCACGAAAATAAAGAACAAGAACTAATCAATCTTTTGTCCGATTTCGTTCCATTTTCAATATAGATCTACAATTTTGGTGATGAAACCATATGCAAAATTTTACATGCCTACGCCAAAAAGAACAGAGAAATATCCATCTAATGAAATTTGTCCAAACCTTTTCAAAAAACCACAAATTTGGTGTTAAGACGACATATATCCTTAAACCATTCAGCGCACAAACTTTTTTTAGTAATCTCCATTGCAAAAAGGCAGACTGAGATGATTTCAAAAATTATTATTTGTAACTCAGGGTGGCTTAGAAGGCTGAAGATGCAATAAAACATCATAGTCGCATTTTTTGACAATTATAACACTTTTTCCTCGTGTATTTTTTATACTAGAGAATAAAATCGGTGGCATTAATGTATCGGAAGTATTAAAATAAATTTTCATAGAATCAGGACTCGTAAAAACTTCATATATTTATCAAGATTTCAAAAATTAAGACTTTTTGTAATACGATTGGAAGTACTTTTTAAAACTGAACATTTTACATTGTGTAAACGCTATATGCTACAGAAGGTGTTAGAAATTTCTACAAGAAGCAGTTACACAGGCTTCACAGCGGCGCCGCATGGGATTTCTAACGTCCTGGAAATTCCTGGAATTTGTCGCATTTCTCCGGCAGCTAGAGAGATGCAAGCAATTACGTCTTCCACTGAATCAATGGGGGTCTTGTACACCAATGTCTTCATTTGACCCCAGCAGATGAAGTCCATGCATGATAGGTCCGACCATCTTGCAGGCGACTGAACCGGACGATAACGACGTATTTATTCCTCTCCGAATGTAAAGTTTAGGTGTTGGCGGACATTATTCGTGTAGTATGGGAGAGCCCCATCATGCTGGAACAACAATGAGCGGTTTAACGATTGAGAAAAATATGGTGCGCAGAAGAAGATCCTGGAATAAACGCAGAGCGGTGCATCCTTTACAGTCCGCAGCTCCATATGTGAGGTGTATGTCGGTCATTTCAAGGCTTAAATACTCATCCTAGTGTCTTGGAACCCGGTTCGCCGATGCTGGTTTTCAGCGGGATCGCTGTTCAAGTAACCTCCCGTTCAACGCCCTCTACCGCATGGCGAATGTATTTCGGACTCTCCGATGCTGTGTGATTCCAATTCGTCTTTCTTCTCTCTAGACCCCCTGCATGTTTGTCACACTGGTAGCGAATCACCCTGTATATTTTTCAGTGATTAGGGATGAGAAGTTAGATGTATAGCATTATAATGAAACAGAAATTCCTTTTCACTCTTTTTATATGTCGTTTCGCTAATTGCAGTAAGCTTTACAGATCTAATTGGAACTATTCTGACCTGCAGATAGAACTATTTCGAAATGTACTTTAGTTTACATTGAATATTTCCTGAAACAACGGTAGGAATTCCCGACCATCTAACGGATATAAATCACTTATTATATCCGTTATCTGATGCATTTAATGATAAAAAATGTTAACATTAAATGCATCAGATAAAAAAAATACTTTAAAGTTAAAAATTATAAAGGATAAGATAAATTGTTATTCAATTGGGTATTCGATTGATCAACTCATCGCTGGTAGAATCATGTTTCATGAAGGTGCCATACTGCTAGTCATTTGGACATGATCGGACACCACTTATTTTCTGAAACAAGTTAGAAGTAATTTTTGTTCTTCTTTTCATAAAATGGAGATAAAAAAAGTGATTTGGTTCAGTTTTTTCTCACTTTTTACCAGGAAGAAACTATCACTGAAAGAAACCTTTCCAACACTGTTCAAAAGTGTTGCATCACATTGATATATTAGAAATAATTTTCTACCCAATTTGTGACCTGTGAATTTTATAAAGTCCCAAGGTAAAACGACCAGAAGGGAAAGAAAATTTCACACTCCTTTCGTAAGAAGAAGATAGGGCTGGCCTCCAACAAAAAAAAACACTGCCAATTTCTGAAAGTTGTTATCAGTAAACGATTGGTCTCCATTTATACTTATTAATTGTATATATTTGCGCAAATTTAGAAAATTGTTCATCCCCATTTCAATTGGAAGAAAACGCCTGTGGTACCTGTTTCTGATCTATTATCAGTAAATAAGTTAGCATGAATGACCAATACATTAACACAAGGGATAAAACTATCTACATTCATTAGTGATTTTAATTGAAAAAAAAATATGTTTCCAATGGGATTGATATTTTTTTATGGTTCAGAGCAGATATTGTCAAATTAATGGTCCGATCCCAGATATGGTGTCACAAGTATGAGTTCTGAAGTTCTGAAGATATTTACAGCCTTTTCGTCTGTTTCATTCTTCAATATTAAAAAGGTAAACATTATACAGTAATGCATCGTTATTGTAAGGAATTTCACTAACATTTTAAAATTTAGAAACATATTTTATTTCTCCAATCTTAATTAATGTTTTAATGACTTTATTTTAACATTTGTATACACAATAGTTCACTAAAAAGATATTGGGTTCGCACAAATTTTACAAAAGAATATATCCAGTTTCATAATACCCAAAACAAATCGACGATGCATAAACACTTGTTTATCTAATGTTTGCCCATTTTGACACAAATCATAGAAACATAGTGCCCATATGAAAAATCCATCTCATTGCATTTTTTATAGCCATTGTCGTAAATATTGCTTGAAATAATAATGTGTGCACGTAAAAAATTTTAAAAATATATCAAATTTCATAAATATTTTAAACAACAAAAAAGTTTAACTTCTGTCTAATCAAGTATATGATGCAAAGTTTAAAATACTTAAAGAGGAGACAAGTAAGTCCAGTGGTATTACATTTTTTTTCCGTTAAATCATTGAAGTGAACCGGAACTATAGCTCTAAATTCTACCACATTCTTTTAGGCAAGATCATAATCTTTTTTAGGGTTACCATATTGCTAAATTATTCGTTCTATAGAAACTACCAATCAGTAACTGATTCATTAGCAAATATCATCGGTTACATTGTTTTCAGTCGTTCCTAAGTCTGTTTCATAGCATCTAAAACCAGCCTGCGTCTACGTCTAAAAGACGGTTTTGGGTCAAAATTCGCATTTTTTTTTTGGTTTTACATTAAAGCCCATTTATTTGGCTTCCTTCATCTGGGTTTATTTCATTTTTACGATAAATGGAAGCGGAGATATAGCATTTGATATAAAACACGGGGGCTCAAAACGAAACCGTAAGTTGACTGTTTTCCCTCTTTATACCAAATACACCGGATTCCCAAGTATAAATTAATTTGCTTTTTCTTTATTTCAAAAAATTATATTCTCTATCTGCAAGCCATGCCAATTTGAATAAGATTTTAAGTTTTGACAAGCTACTATGGACATTTTTTGGACACATTTTTGGAGTTACAAAATTCAAGTTTTGGACATCGATAGCTGAATTGTTGTTTAATGATTGATTTATGGTCTTAGAAGAGCATTTCATGAACTAGGAATAGTTTCTTACCTATATATACATTGAAATAATATCTTAATCTCAATAACCATAGAATCGTAACTTCTAAGAAACGGTCATTGGCAGGAACGAAAAACGCTAGAAAAAAATTATGGGCTCTCAGAATGAAAAAATGTGATAAGATTCGGAATAAAGAAGGTATATCTTACAAATCTGACAACTTTAAAAGGAAGTTAAATAAATGTATTTTTAATAAAAAGTAAATTAAATCTTTAAATGCGTTTTTTGAAAAACCTATATTTTGTCAAAATTTACTTACGCAAAACACGATATCTAAAACACTTATCTATATATTTCCTTGAAATTTTGTATATTTGTTGTCTTACGTTTAGTTAAGACAATGAACTAGAGATATAGTTCTGAGATCAATAGGTTTTGATTTAGAGCTGCTTAATGTTAATTACACCTATGCATATTTTGTGAAATTTTGAATAAGAGAATACTCAACTGGCCATAACTTTCCTGTAAATGCAAGTATTTCTTAGATCCTAGTTCAGAGCCTTCACCATAGCTGTAAATGGGCTCTGTAGAGAAATAATTTGAATGTATGCATTAGAATTTCTGTAAGAGTGTTTTGTTTCTTGCTCTAATTTTCCTCATTTTTTACCTTAATTATCTCATTTTACTGAATCTCAAGTGACATAAAATTTCCTGATTGATATTAATCATTGTTTTGAATCATCTTGAGTCAGAAAATAAACTGAAATTGCACACTAAATTTTATTCAAAAATTCGTAATCGGATGCTTTAATATTACAGTAGAACTTCAGCCTTTTGACCGGGTACGCCATGCTATTATTTACCATAGCGCATTTGACATGCATTTAACACTTCAGACATATATGTAAATACATTTCTAATAACATCTTTTCTGTTACCGTGTAGATCAGGTCACAAAATTCCCTTTTTTAAACATTAGATGGAATGTCATATTGAGACACTAGTTGCTGACAAGTAAGGATGATTTTGTTTTGAGGGTAATTGATGTAGTAAAAATGATCCATTGAAAAAAGTCTCCTAGTTTTCCAGCTGGAAAGATGAATTACTCGCTTTCTTTAGTCGTTAAACGTGCGTGCTATTGCCGAAGATCTAAATCGAAAGCCATATTAATGCACGTCACTTCTCATTTGAAAGGTCACTTTGAATCACTTTAATATTAAGTGAATTGGAGAGTAGAGAATAAGACTTAATGCCCAAAAAATCATGTAGACAATTTTATAAATTTCCAATTTGATAGGAACAGCTGTTTCATAGAAGGAATTTTATCTCATCTGGAAAAATGGTTTTCTGTTTGCCGGTTTAAGTTCATTTTAACTTAGAAGATTCATAAGGAAATCGAAACATTTGGTTTAAAGGAATTCTGACACACCGATATGCGTATAGTGAATTTTGGATTTCACAAAGTTTGTTATACTACAAAGAGACTAAATCGTACGTTTCATTTGTAAAGAACTTTTAGTTTTAAATATATAATTCTATTTAGAAGCATCATGATGTTAATATCCCAAATTTTACAAAGCAACCCTGTAAGCAGAAGTTATTTAAGGATATCTACACGACGTTGTTCAATATTCTATATGTTGTATAATATCGTAAAGTTATCAGAACAAAAATGCACAGCATCTTCTGCGGTTTGGAAAATCACATTTTGGCGAAGATTGATCCTATTTAAAATAATACTAATATGTCTAATTCTATTCCTCTATAAACAGGAGGATTTATCTTTAGGTGCAAAAAACAGTAGCGAAAAAACTTAGCATATTAATTAAAATCATCTGATTTCCAAATAATATAAGCACACAACCTTATTTCTTTAGAACCCAATTTTTTGTATAAAACAAATCAGTAAAGAAAAAGACCTGGCATCGCTTTGAATTCTTTCACCTATTTCCAAAGACAATTCTATGTTTTATCCTCTGGGAATATCTTGCAAAACATTTTAGTAAAGGAATTAAATTATCTTCAAAGTAATGCGCGTAAATGCATCTCATCGGCAATTTATACATACTATGTTCAAAATTTCAATTTTTCTTTAATGTTCGACTTATTTCGTAAAGCCAACTTTCCGATAAAATACATTTTAAGCCAAATCAGTTTAGATATATTTTAAATGTGTTTTATGCTATGAATGGCACTTGGGAATACAGCACAACTGGAGCTTTGAAGAAGCACCGAAATAAGATTTCAGTTTCATATAATTTTTCAAGAGAAAGAATATAACACAGGGATAAACGATATGTGAAGTCGAAATTAATCTTGTTACAATTTACTTTTCAATTATCTGTTGCTTTCAGACATTATTTTAAAGAATTTTAGAGTTATGCATTATTGAAATGCAAAAAATTAAATAACTTGCTATTACATTCTAGATAACAAGAGGAAAATACTTTACCACTTTTTCTAATCACTGTGATTTTACCTGTTGTTATCATTCCGTAATTAATATGCATTTGACTCGCATTTCAGGTCAGGCATTAATATAAATTATTAAACCTATCTACAGGAAAACTAAAGGACGAGCAGAACAGCTCCACATATTAAAGATTCTGCATTATACTTCAGTTAGAGAAAAGATTGAGATGGCACCACATCCCATATAGAAAAGAAAGAAATTTTGTATTTACATTACAGAACAACAAAATTCCTGGGTTGAATTATTTTCAGATTCTGTCTTCTGAATTATGCCATTAATTTTCTTTAAAAAGCCAGCTCATTAAATTTTTCTCGTTATCTTTATATCAGATTATACTCCCGCTAAGATAACTAAAATATTTCCAGATGGAAGTTGCAGTAAATTTTTATCCCTTTAAGACCGGACGTATTTTCATCTATAAATTTAACTTTTTTAGTTTTTAGGTAGCCTTATATCCTACTGGTACTGTAAAAAATCATTTTAAAAATCTAGCATGTCCCTCAGACTCAGGAGCGCACCATACAGTCGTGCGGGTTAGGCTTTTCCTGTCAACGTGAACCCGTGCAATCATGCGGGTTATGCTTTTTCTGTGTCAACGTGAACCCGTACAATCGTGCGGGTTAGGCTTTTTCTTTGTCAATGAGAACTCCTACGATCAGGAGAGGTAGCGTTATCTATGTAAGCTTCACCTAATTTATTTTTTCTTGGTTTAGTTTTCATTCAATATTTATTTCTCAAAGAAACAAATATTTAAGCATCGAAATAAAAAAATTACAATTTATAAGAAAAAGATAGTTGTAAATAAGGAAATTACAATTTTAATGACTAAATTTCTTTTAATGAATATATTTGAAACAAATCTTAGTTTTTGATAAACATAAATATACCTCACATTTCTAACGCAGAGTTTTAGAAGTGCTTTCTTCTGAAATAAGGGTTATTTCTGTATTTTTAGAAGGCAAATGAAACTTCACAGATCATGCAATATCTGGTTGTTCGCCTTTTATTCTTTCTTGCATAATAGAAATTACAGCGCCTTCACGAAATTTCGGATGGCCTCCTTCAATCCCCTGCTTCTTTAGAAACTCTCCCTATATTTACTCCGACAATGTCTATTGTATGCAAATTCCTTTCCTATACTGATTATATTCAAGGAAGGACCACCCATTATTTCTCTGGATCATTAGGACTGGCGGTATTTTCAGATGTACATACGTGATCGCTGATCCTACCGTCAGTTTTGAGGGCTTTTGTGCCTAGTTTCTTCGTCCGAACTGAACACATGTGCTGACACCAGATTCTTCTTGCTTCCCCAATAGTAAACTAAGGAGGATGATAGGATTTCAATGAGAGAGGGAAATCGAAGTGTGGAACTTTCTTTGAGTAGTCTTCTTTGTCACGAAGCTTTCAAAGACATCCTTCAAAATACTTTGAAAGAGCTTGGCACATTTGAGTGCTGATACGGTAAAAACGATAATTGCGTAAGTTTCTCGAGGAATACTGAAGACCGTTGGAGGCGGTGGGACATATTTCGTGAAACTCTCTTGAGAAAAGTTAAAAGCTGAAAAAATTGTTTATATTTAAAATATTTCGTTTTTAGGTGATAGGAAATGAATCATGTATTTTTAAGTTAATTTATTTTTTTTCTTAATATAGTTCCCATTTCAAGTCTTAAGGCCGTTACTTAGTGATACAGTCGAAAGGAAACATCGATGTGTGCATAGGATCACGCGAGAAGACACTTCAGAAAGGAAGTCGATAATTCGATCATGCAGTGTTGAGTATTTTCCAACCGTTTTAGCCACATTGTTCATGCTAAAAATACTCAAAGACAACCTGCACTTTCGAACATAAAATTTCCTAAAATTTTGTTGCAGAATTGTTTTGATGTACTTCTAATGATTTTGCCGCAAATGAAGGAAAAAAATTAGAAATCGCCTTTCAACTAACAACCCAACCTATATCATTTTTTTAACAAATTCACGTTTGAAGGAAATACTCAATTTTTTGCAATCAATAACGGAAATTTCTGAATCTTTAAACTTTTGATATAAACATAAGACAGAATACTCCAACAGCATGTGAAAAAATATTTAGAAATATTCGTAATTTGTTCCGAAAAACTGAGTATTATCTTCCTCTCTGAAATTTGATGCAATTGAGATAGGTGGTGTTGATTGTTAAACGACGATATAATATTATATAAGTGTGTTGCTGACACACCAGGAATGTGAGAGATGCTGCCTCCCCCGTCTAACCCCGTAACATGAGGTCCACTGTTTATAGAATTACAAGTCACGTTGTTACATAAGTAAATATAACATCGTTAGCATGCTTCCTGAAATTCTTCTGCTCTTCTCCCATTCATGACTATTCAACATTGAGAATTTTCAGAATCACCTGAAGTGAAAATTATCAAATTGAAAATTTCTAATTTATTTTTCAAAGCTGCTGTTAGAAATCTTAGATCTAGGGGATTTATACGCTTTCTTTTCGATCAAAAATTATAGTTTACCATTATGCTAGTGTAATTTATAACCAAAAAAAGTTTGAAATTTTATGTGACCTCTTGTCGAACATTTTAATAAGAAAACGCAGTTTTATAACGTTTAAAACCCCCTAAGATGTTTGTTGTGCTAATAAAAAGTGGAAAATATATATTTGATTTGTGATTTTATATTTCAAATAAGAAATTAGACCAAAAGGCTGAAACTGAGCAACATTTTTCAAATTTTTGAAAATTTATGGTACTTGTAGGACCTCGAGACATGTCCCGATTACCGTAAAATTATAGTTTTGTCATTTTTGCATTGAGAAACAACTTTTCTGCCCTGTTAGGAATTTAAAAAAGAAATAAAGGTTTTTTGGTTCTACTACTTTTTATGCCTGAACCCAAAAAAAATCGTTATCCTAAACGGTTTCCGTCCTAGTTTTGTAAACCGGAGTTTTAATGTATGTATTTATGAATTTAATAAAACATGGCATGAAATATCCAATCGTGTTGCAACTAAGCTATAATTGGATGCATAGATGGTGCTATTGTCTGCTTCGCATGTGTAAATCTGCTTATTATAAATGTCTGCTTCAGAGTATATATATTATTGTTAATGTATTTTTACTGCTCTTAGCTACGAATGTACTGGCACTATGAGTCTTGTAAAGATATATTTTGTGCTAGTGTGGTGTTTCTGTCCATCCTAGATGTAAATAAAATGATTAGAAGCCTGCACGGGTGTAAACGTTTTTCGAGAATCATTCTTGATTAAAGTTTAAGCTAATGCAACCTTTAGAAGTTGCAATAGAGAAAAATAGCAAAATGTCATTTTTTCTTATTTTAAGTTTTCAGCGCCCATTAAAGATCATAAGAAAAAAAGCTTATATTTCGCTATGTATGAACGTATTCATAATATTTGTACCACTATATTAATAATATATTCTTCTATATGAATTTTTTTTAAACCATCTTAGTCACCGGCATTTTATGATAATGTTGTCTTTTATTTAAAGCTTGGTATTTTCTATCCGAGCTGGTAAACTAAAGTTAAAGTTCAAGTTCTCATCATTTGAAGGGAACTGGCAAAACGATGTGTTTAATTTTTATCAGATCTTCAGGTTTCAGAGCCATCTATTTTTTGATTGGATGTAGTTTTATGATATCTATTTAATATTCGGGTAGGAAGATGAAATTCCCACAGAATAATGCATGTCAAATATTGGAAAACGATATTAAAATTACAGAAAACAACTATATTTAAAATAACTGGTGTTTTAAGAAAGATAAATCTTTGAAATTTAAGATGGGAAAAAAATAACTTTTGTGGCATAATATTGTCCGAAATTATCTTGGAAAAAAATAAATTTGCTTAATTTCTAACTAATTAATATTTAAAAAATAGCCTCGAAGAATGCTCATATCAAATTTCTTATCTTTAGGTTCAACGGTCTGCCCTGCAGACCGCACACACATTTTTCTTTTTCAGTAGTAGAGATATAAATATGCTACAACTGCTTTTTAAATAAATATTTGACACATCTTTATTTCGTCGCTTATCAAGCAACACCAACTATAACAATTATTTGAAATTGCAATAAGGAAGAAAATACTCAATTTTTCGCAACCAATAACGGATATTTCTGAATTTTTTTAACACTTCATATAAATATAAGACCGCATAATCCTACCGCATGTGAAATAAATTCAGAAATATCCCTTATTGGTTCGAAAACTAAGTATTTTCTTCCTCTTTTAAATTTCAAAAAAATGAGATAGGTGGTCTTGCGACGATTATTCAAACTCGAATATTTAGATTCAAAAATTCCAAACTCCATGTTGCGTCTATTTTATTCATTTTCAAACTGATATGCAAATTTCCAGCTTTAATTTGATTAACACTATTCCAAGCGGTTTTATGTCGTCCTTCTGAATGCCTTTCTGTGTCTCCAGTTTAGTGGAGTATCACTACATCTAATACAACATAACTGCGAGGTTCGGTGAGTGAACCTCTAATCATACTATAGAAATGATCCTACGAAGTAAGATCTTAATACATCTAATACAACAGAGGAACAGAATCTTCTGGCAGATCAGTTCTTCTCTTTTGGGATATTCTGTCCTCTCTCCATTTTTCCTGTGTGTTCCTGCATGATACGAAATGAGATTTAGGGAAGTGTGTTGAATTTGGACCACATGAACATTTTTTAATGTACAAAGGTAGAAAAGTAATTTTAGTAAAAAATAATTACTCAAATTTTTTGTAGTATATTTATCTTTAATACAGTGTAATCAACATTTTTGTCACTATAAAGCAGGGAAAATAAAATAGTTTAAATAAAGTGTCATCCGTCCAATTAAGGAAGCTGATTTCCAAGGTTTTACAACCAATTTCTGAAATCACAATTAAAGCAAATATATTATTTGATTATCAAATACACTGCTGCACACAATGCATGAACCAAATTATGACAATTTATGAAATGAAATCTTTTCCTAGCCCCTTTGTTTCCTCTCAAATAATACGAAACTATGTAATAGCAGTTTTTTTACATTTTGAACCTACTTTTGATTGCTTCAGCGTCCTATTATTTTTTTTCTTTACCTTGTTATACTTTCAATTTATAAAGACTACTAGTCGTAATAACTGCTTTCTGAGCTATTTTTGTAGCTCAAGATTAATTGTAGCATTGATTTAAATAGTACAATTCAGGCAACTGTTTGTGATCCAATCGAAGCAAGTTTTGGCAACTACAATTTTTTTTTTCCCAATTCTTGTTCGTAAACATTTTTATTAAAGCAACTGTAATAAATTGTAGCCTAATAAGTTTCCTATCTGAAGATATAATAGCATATCTTTTTAGTTACTTAAAATAGAATATATGTTAATAGTCTTTTGTTAAAATGTTTAATTGGTGGTAATTAAATCTAAACACTTGTTCTCCAACATAACAATGTAGCGATTTCTCTTAAAACTTCAATCTCCGTACTACAAATTTGCTTCTTGCAACATAATTTCCCTAATTTACGGTCTATATATTAAATAGAATTGAAATTACCATACCATTCTAAACTCGGCGAATTTCCCCCGAAATCTCTATTTATGTGGAATAAAAGCAGGTGACCTCAAAATCCGCCAAGAAGGAAATGACGAAGTTTACTCCCATAATGTAAATATTCAAAGCTAAATTTGGGCTAAAAACTCGAAACATAATTCGACAAACTTCGTGGAATAATGTTGTTTAAAATAAAGTGATCACTAGGGAAAAAGATATCATCTGAAATCACTGGTAGATGAAGACTATGGTATGTGTTCCTGTCGTATTATGAATAAATTAAGCAACCACGAGTGCACAATACATTAAAGTATTGGCAAAGATTATCTACATCGATTAGGGGATAGAAAAATTAGTTTGACGTGGGTATGAAATCTTTTATAGTTCACAGCAGGAATTAAGGCCCCTAATCCTAAATGGTGTTGCAGATATGAATTTTAGAGTTACGAGAACTCTCACAGCCCTTACTTAAGTTTGATACTTCGATCATGATGCATATCTCTACTTATTCAAGTAGAAATATGCATCACGATAACATTATTAAAAGTATTCAGAAAAAAATTTCGGGAAATAAATTTTTAATGAAATTTTTACTTGATTATCTTAATTAATGCTTTAATGACTTTATTTTATTACATTTATGTAAAAAAGATCACAGAATGATATTGAATTGGCATAAATTTTCAGAGATTATTTATATTGAGAATTGTTCTGAGTCATCTTGATTTTCGGAACTTAATTAATAGTTCATAGAAAAACTATATAAAATTGCTTTTATTTTTATCTTTCGTTTAATGGATCTTTATTTTCCTTATCATTTTCTAATTTTCGGGTTCCATGAATGTACAAAGTTAAAGAAGATCTTCCTTAGTGGTTCCACAAACTGATTGCAAATTCAACAAGAACCTAATCACAAACATTTGTTATTTCTCCCAAGAATTATATAATAATATTCACAATTTGATGCTTAAAGAATACAATTATACAGAACACTCCTTTACCTATATTTGCGCATTTCTTCACAAATCATGAAAAAGTAGCGTGCATGAGCAAATTCCATCCTTCTAATTGTCTTTTATTTCATCCAGTGAACTAATATTGCTTTCAAATAAAAAATGAAAGCATCGCAATATATTAATATTTTAAAATTAAATGCTTATCTTGATTTTAACCGTGCATATATCGCAAAGTAAGAAAAGGAAATACTTAAAGAAGAGGCTAGTATATAATCCTGATCATATTAAGTTCATTTTTTTTTAATCTTATAAACTTAAGGCTATGTAATAAACCTTAAATATGCCTCTAAATCCTTTTACGATCTTTTAAGCAAAAACAAACTTTGTTAGGGTAAATGTATCGTTAAATTATTCATCGCTATGGAAACTACTGGTCAGTATTTCATTCATTACCAAATTTTTGTGGCTAAATTGTGTCCGTCATTTCAAACTCCAATCCATAGTCCAAAACCAGCCTGATTCCATTAGTTTTCTCCAGCTTAGGAAGCGTTCGAACTCGAGGCCCTGAACCGTAAGCAACGTCGTAAGACAAACTTAACATTCAATTAATCAGCCAGACCAATGGGGTTCGCCCTTCCAACACTTCCTTCCGTTAGGGCCTTAACCTTAAATAGTAAATAGGTAGATACCCTGAATATTAAACGAAGTCTGGTACTACGATACATATAGAGAACAAGATATACGAAGGGATATAATAATGCTTATTAATAAAGGGCTTGACTAGAAATTTTGAATAGATTGATCTATACCAAATCAGAGATTTCCGACATCAGTCTGTGTTATGGTGTGACTAAAAATATTAAGTTGGGCCTAACCCTATAGCTGAAAATAAATACATGAAAAATGGCACAATTATCATAATAATGATTAGTACACCAAAGGCAAGAGCACACGATTGAGTAGAAAAGAAAAACACTATTTAATAACATTTATCCACGGCATTACTCTCTACACATCAAAAATCTGTAAAAATCATCAAAACACGTGTATGAAAAATATGTATCGTTACTCTAAAAATGTTTCAGTATAGAAATACGTTGTAAGAAAATATTATTTTAACTAGTATAAAAATGTTGCAACATATTGGGAAAAAGGAAGCTTCAACTGCAGTTGAAAAAAAAAGTCTTACCAAAGCATGCTTAACATCAGGATGAGGAAAAGGAAGCTTGAAAAACTATTCACTCAAACAGAGATCTCCATCACGCTACACTTTAGTATTAACACTGCAATGAAGAATTCCTTGGGACAATATGTCCTTAAAAGCACATAGCAAGGCTTCAATAGATCTTACGAAGACATGGATCGTACACCCAGCAGCAACTCGTAAAAGAAGGAATAAAAAAAAAAGAAGGCGACATCACTTCACATCCATTCTTCACCTCTCCATCACATCTAGCCGAACGCACCCGGAGAAGCACGTGTGTTCCACCTGTTGCCATACATACTCTTCTTAACAGAAACCTGTTCTAACGCAAGTCCAACTAGAACATTAGTCTGTGCACTTTCGGTCAAATTATAACATTCCTGTGAACCTTCAGTCCAACTATAATGCAGTCCTGTTCACATTCCTCCCCCCGAAGAAGAATAGAGCTTCAAGTAGAACTTCAAATTAATAATAAAAGTTGCAAATATAACACAAAACATATTACATCACTATAAATGAATTTCAGTGGACACCCACTGTATGCACTCAGTAATTTCATATCAATGACTGCCGAAAGAAAAATTTAATATTAAACTTCAAAATTTCATTAATTCGAGCAAGATAACCATAATAACTCTCGAACCAATGGGACCTTACAAAATCTTAACCAATGCATAATTACACATGACATATCATCAATACTCTTTGATGCCTTTTCAAAAATAGTGATACCAATAATTACAATATTTGCTTTAATATTTGGCAAAGCAAACAATTAACCTTTCCACATGCATGGAGTCCAAATATTAAAATTACACACATCAGAATAAAAAAATTTTATTTTCAAAAATTCATCAATACACAAGATAACATTCACTTGACTAATATGCAAAATGTATATGATTACAATAACACTTAAAAATTTATCAAGCAATAGTAGTAATTAAATTCAATTTTTTCACATTTATGAACAGTTCACTTATGTTCTGTGCTTAAAAATGCATCAACTTCACTTTTCAATATACAATTCTTATGTCATAGTTTGATTGTATAACTTTCTTCCATACATATCAGCATGTTTTCAGAATCTATCATTCATCCTATCAGTTTTTAATTGAATCACAGTTACATGTAAGTGTATATAAATACTTTAGGAATAAGAGTTTGAAGTAACCAGGTAATAAACTTATACAGTTAAAACTTATATGAGTAACCACTCATAACTATTCAACATCAATTTATTTCATCATTAATAGAAATTTTTTTCTGTATCTAATTATTTTTTATCTCATATTCATCATTCACATTTTAAAACAACCATGTGTGTAAACAGAACCACTGCGAGATGTAAACAGATCCACCAAAGCATGAATAAAACCTTCTATGTTTTCCTTTTTTTTTGAAAGATACAACACCAAGTTAACTATTCCTCAGAAAAGCGGAACCAGCCTACCTAATCTAAACCAAAATTTGAACGACTTCAAAAATTGTAAAATAGTCAAAATAATATCATATCAAACAAATCCTGTAAAGGATTAATCTTCATTCCATTAAATTTAAAAATTTTACTATTTACTAAAATAGATCTGCCATCAAACACAGAAAAATGTATAAACTCTCCAAAATTTTAAACAGATTTGCAATTTTCTCTGAGTTCTGGTTGTTTGAATATTTTACTTACATGTATCTTTAAAAATTTTATTTCATCACCTTCTGTTACTTTAACTAACTAATTTTCATTTCTAAAAATTTTACTTATCTCATAAGGTCCCTTGTACTTAGGATGCAGCACCTGTGGATCAACAAATACCTGCATGAAAACCTTATCCCCTAACTGTAATTTTTCTCTCTTACAACCCTTAATGTATTTATCATGTTTTTTAAAGTAATTCTCTTCATTTACTTTACTATTCTCATTGAACTCTTTTAGTTGTTTTTGAACCTTATATAAATGTAAAGAAAAATCCTCAAAATATTTAGGATCATCATATGAATGAATTGGAATGTTAACCCTTCTTCCAAAAAATAATTCTGCGGGTGTATAATGTGTGGCAATATGTTTGGAGTTGTTGTAATGCAATTTAAAGATTAACAAACTAGTTGACCAATCATGTACTTTTTGTGAAATTGAAGCTACAGATTCTTTAAGTACTCTGTGAGTTCTCTCCAGAAGTACATTAGATTTCGGATAGTAAATAGAACTTTTTCTGTGTTCAATTCTTAAAGACTCATAAAAATTTACAATCTCATCAGATTTGAAATAAGTGGCGTTATCAGACAATATGTATTTCGGTAAACCAAATCTAGAAAAATAGTAATTTAAATGTCTAATAATAGTATTAGAAGTAGTATTAGGTATTGGAATAGCTTCTAAGTATCTTGAATAGTGATCTACAATGGGCAAAATGTAATTTTGGCTGTCAACTGAGCGAGGAAGTTTACCGACAATGTCAATTGCCAAAAATTCACCTGGTGCCAAATGATGTTTTGGAATAGAATGAGTAATTGTCTTACGTTTAGGTTTATTTTGCATGCAATTGCAACAATTTTCACAAAAAGTTTTTACATCTGCATACATTCCAGGCCAAAAATACTTAATTTTGA
>BGPR01016160.1:0-16670 GCA_013235015.1 Araneus ventricosus
CTCATACTTCGTTCCAGTTGTGCTCAAAAGAGCGACTGAATTTAGACCGAAATAAGATAGATAAGGGCAATTTGGGCGTGATATACATTTATTATTCATTGAGGGTACTTTCCAGTATTTTTGCCGCTTAAATTTCCATGGCAATTTACAATGCAGACGAATAGACCAGGTAAGAACTAAAGACAATATTCTGACTTGCCCAGTTCATTCCAATTTATTTTGTACTCGGTCCATTGGATTGTTATAGATGGAGAATCTGAATGAATATTAAATTTCATCCATTCCGTCTCAGCATCGTTTTCAATCAAAGAAACTGACATTTAGACAAGTGAATAGGTGAGAACTGGTAAATTCTCATTTCATTATTCATTAGACTCACCATCGGAATACTCGCTTTTCATTCCATAAGAATTTACAATGAATGGAATAGACTGGTAAGAACCCAAAGGCAATATTCTAACATTGCACCAGTTCTTCCAGTTTCCTTTACCAGTCGTTGGTACAGATGATAGAAAGATCTAGGCAGGGCAGTTTTATTCATCCACTCGTCTAGTATCATTCTCAGTCAAAGTATTAATTTGGTTTAGTAAGTGGCCAAAGAGCTTTGTGGAGGCGGTAACTCTCATTTAAATTTTCGTTTAGAACTCTTTTGTAAAGGCCAACTTTTGATTCTTGAAATTTACAATGAATACGAATAGACTGAGTAAGAGCCAAAATAATACTCATACTGAGTTGTTTTCAGTCTCTTGGTTTTCAGTCCATTTGGGTGTATAGATGGGAAGATCCCAGGTAGACGGTAAATTTCCATCCATTTCCGTCTCAGCACATCGACTTTCAATCCAAAAGAGCTGACAATTTGGAGCAGAGTGAATAGGTGAGGAGACTTGGTGGGCGTGGGCTATTATTATTCATTTAGACTCTTTCCATCAGGTAGTAACTTTCATTCTAAATTTACAGTGCAGATGAACTGGTAAGACATAAAAGACCATATTCTGTTTTTTAGCTTTAGGTTGTTTCCATTTTATTTATAAATTCACAATTTCAGATTGATTCTGGATGGAAAGATCAGGTAGGCGGTTGTTTCATCACTCGTCTCGTATGTTCTCAATCCAAAAAAGGCATTGATTTGGTGAAGTAAATTCAGTAAGAACTTGTAGTAATATTGTTCATGCATTTCTTTATAAAACCGCTTTTGATTAAATTTTAGTAGATCAGATGAACTGGTAGGGCAAGGTATGCTCTTCCTTGATTATTGATATATGTTTTCGTCGTGAATTATTATAGATGGAAAGATCTGGTAGGGCGGTAATTTCATCCATTCGTCTCAATCATTTTCAATCAAAGAAACGACAATTTAGACAGAAGTGAATAAGAACGAGAACTGGTGGTAATTCTCATGTTATTATTCATTAGAACTCTTTTCCATCCGATACGCTTTCATTCCAAAATCTGAAATGGGCCGGAATGAGTGGATAGAACTAAAAGACAATATTCTGTTTCCAATGATTCCATTCCAATTTCCATTACCTTTTTCAATCCCATTTGGAATTGATGCAGATAGAAAGATCTGAGCAGGGGCAGACATTCATCCACTCCAGTCAGTATGAACTATAATCCACGAAACTGACATTTAGACAGAAGTAAATTAATGGGAACTTGTGGAGCAGTAACTCTCATTAAAATTTTCGTTGAACTCACACGCTAAAAACCAACTTTTTGGTTCCATAGAAATTTACAATGAATACGAATGAACTGAGTAAGAACTAAAAGATAATACTCTTCTTTTCACTGATTCATTCCAGTCTCATGCCGTTTTCAGTCCATTTGAATTATTATGAGTGGAGAGAATCAGAGTAGGGCATTAGATCTGTCCATTTCCGTCTGGCATGTTTTCATCGTTTTCAATCCAAAGAAACTGACAATTTAGACGAAGTGAATGAGTAAGAACTGGTGGGCGGTAATTCTCATTATTATTCATTAGAACTCTTTCCATCCAGATGCCGCTTTCATTCCATAGAAATTTACAATACAGACGAATGAACTGAGTAAGAACTAAAAGATAATATTCTGTTTTCAGCTGATTCATTCCAATTTCATGCCTTTTCAGTCCATTGAATTGTTATCCCATGGCATAGAAGATGAAATAATAGAGTAAGAACAGTTTGGAAATAATGCAAGTTGGTCCATTAACCAAGTCGCTCTATTTGCAATATCCATCATAATATCATATGAATTTTTGAGCGGCAAGGAGATGAGGAAATTATCAATCATTCATGTTATGTGTGATGGTTTGAATTTGAGACACAGGCTAGATAAAACCTGCTTTGACTCAAAATGAGCAAGATAATCTGATAGCTACGTCCCTAATTGAAGACAGACGGACACATCGCCCACTAACCAATTGCAGTTCATCATATAAAGTCATAAACTTGAATTGCAACGTAAGTAATATAAAGTCCTATAAAGTCATCAATATCAATTACAGCTTTAATAATATAAAGTCATATAATGCCATCAACATCAATTAAAACATGAAATATATGAAGTCATCAACATCAGTCATATAAAGTCTCAAATTAAGTCGCAATTCGCGAAATAAACTATAAGTCTTTAATCTACGGCTAAAAACAATTCGTTTTAAATTCATTGTTTGATTTTGCGTTTTCTTGAATATTACAGCAGTTAAACATTGTTTGGACACTTTCATAAAAATATAATATCAAAATTGTTGTTCATTTAGAAATTTTAATTTTTGATATTATTTGTTGCTGCATTTATTTTTGAAAATGCATCTATTTATACTATCAATTACAAATTTGTATTTTGTAGGTAAGGGTTTTTAAAACTAGATTCGTTGAGAGCCAGAGTGAATCAACCATAAAATTTCATTAAATTAAGCTAGGCATCATGACGGAAAATATCTTTTCTTTTACAAACACATTACATCAAGAGAGTTTTAGATGCTTTTTTCGTAGATAGCAGCACTTGTCAAACAGCTTACTTTCAATGTCTATAAAATATGATGCCTAGCTTAGTTAGTCGAACATGGGCGCATTCCAGTTCACAACGTTTTCTTTCTAGTTGCGTATAATAATTTAAACTATCCTTTCTTTCCTTCTGTGTTCCTTTCAAATGTTTTAATTCAATTACCCAACTAGTACACATAATTAAAAGGAAAAACCGTTGTCCTTGCTAAAGGCTACAATATGTCGACATCTATTAAGAAAATTGGGAAAAAATCATGTCTTAAACCTCAATAATCTGTCAAGGCCATTAATTCCAGTTTCAAGTGTCATTTTTACGCTTTCGGATGGAACATCTGTTTCGGAAATGTCCCTTTTCAGACTTGGCACACTTAAACTGAAAATATTTTAATGGTGTATTTTTTCTAATCAAATATTTTAGTTTTTAAATATAATTAAATATTTATATTTAAATATTTTAGTATGAGAATTAAGATGATGCTAAGGGTTTCTGCGATGAGAGAAGAAATTCTCAGGAAAGCTCTGATTCTTTTCTACATTGACTGTGTAATTAAATAAACTACCTTGTTAGACACAATTTAGATAAATCTTTTTATAAGTATTTGAAGCTGTAGCAAATAATGAAATCGCACAATCCCCTGTTTTTGTTTTTTGTGACGGAATGTGCGAATTCGAATGAATGGGATTTTCGAACTGAATATTCATTCACAGCACCAACATAAATAAAAAAAAAACATGAACTTCTAACCATCGAAGTGTAAACAAAAATGAATTTTCTAATGGTATACACGACCAAACTTTCTAGAGTGGCATTAATAAATATCACCCAGAAGTATCAAAAATTGTATTTTTCACCGTCGATTAGTCCGTGTTGCTCTTTTAAGTTTATTAATATATATGATTCCCCCATATAATTTTAGAAATTATTACCTCAGAAACTCTACAGAATAAGCGATCCAAAAATTACATGAAAATATAATCACTGATACTAGTTTGACTGTATTATTTTTTTATTATTTGCGCAATGTTTTAGAAAACTAACTTTTAATTATGGTCTTGATTATCTATAGCGGAACAAATCTCATTGATAATTTTATTGATAGGAATGGCAATATGCGTATGAAAAACATCTTTTGTATATAACATTCTTGAAACCTTTCCCTTCAGTATACAATAGAACAACCATCCTAAGCTGTCATACACTCCCACACCCGAAAAACTTCATTGATAGGAGTGGCAATAAGCGTATGAAAAGTATCGTTTGAATATAACATTCTTGAAACTTTTCACTTCGGTATGCAATCGAATAACCATCCTAAGCTGTCATACACTCTCACACCCGAAACTCTTCATTGATAGGAGTGGCAATATGCGTACGAAAAGCATCTTCTGAATATAACATTCTTGAAACTTTTCCCTTCAGTATACAATCGAATAACCATCCTAAGCTGTCATTCACTCTCACACCCGAAACACTTCATTGATAGGAGTGGCAATACGCGTATGAAAAGCATCTTTTGAATATGACATTCTTGGAAAATTTTCCCTTCAGTATACAATAGAATAACCATCCTAAGCTGTCATACACTCTCACATCTGAAACCCTTCTGTTCTGTTTTTGGATAAAGAAACTAGGAAACTCTTCAAAAGACATCTCCAGATGTGTCAATAGTCTTGACCAGTATTCCATGTGCCTGCCCCGAATTTCTATACTTCCTACGAAAGCCTCATATCCCTTCTCTTTCATTTTCAAAGGAATGTTCACGGTGCACTTGGCTTAAAAATTCACATCCACGTTTTCGCCGAAATTTTTCTTGTTATAAAACGACGTACCAGCGAAAAGGAAAGGGAGCTTATTCACCCGACATATGCATGAGAGGCTCAGAAGGGGTGTTTATCCAACTTTGTACTTCTTCTGAGAGAAGGCTTTTATGTGCATGTGCCCGTCACTGTGCAGAAATACTTTTCATTTCACAAGGCAGCCATGTTTTATATTTTGTTAATATTAATGGATTAAGCGGTGGGGAAATTTCCATTGTTGGAGATCATTTTATATCTGGAGACATAAAATTCTTGAAGGATTTAAAAATATTATTTGAGCCGAATGTTGAATTTATTCTCAAATATTTGAAGGACATTTGTTCATGTTATTTATTTCAGTCGCATTTTATTACTTAAAAAATCATGACTTCAAATAATGCAAGAAGACTAAATTTTGATTATTTTTATTTAATTTTTCTGTTAGTTACTCTTATTTCTCTCTCTTTATATATATATATATATAATTACGTTAAAATTGAAATCAACGGCGAAGCGTAGTTAAATAAATACTTGATCTTGTATAATTAAAATAAAAAATATCTATTTAAGAGATTTTACTTTGCGATTTTGAATATGCATTTCGGATGACTGGTATAAAGAGGCTTCTGTTCAAAGAATATATTTTATAATGTAACAAATATAATCAAAATTAATAAAAAAATTCATGGGTAAAATAAAACAGTGTAATAAATTAAGAATAATTCAGAATTGATGCCATCAATAGGGCCACAGAAATACTAAAATAAACAACAGAGAATTTCAGAATTTGATCCTGCTTTTTTTTAGTACACTGTTTCCATTTTATTGGACGTGACAATGTTATTTTTCATTTGTTCTCATAACACCAGATGCCGTCTACGTGCAAGATGCTTTGCTTTTTCTTTTGGATTCTTCTATTTATAAATCTTACTTTTCTAAATAATGTTAATGTCAATTTTAATGAACATTCATAAAATACTATAAACTTAAGAATTTTATCATTGAAATCTGCTCTTATTCAGGCACGTAGGCAGAAATTAATGTTTAAAAAAATGGCAACAATCTTTTATCTACAGTCACGACGAAATACAGAACTTCTTCTGCTAAACTAAATCCTGTTCAATGTAAACGTTTGGCTGATGGATTCATAGACACTATCAATTTTGAATACACGTTATAAGAGTTGTATTCTTATAAGGAGTAACAAGAGAAAATGTTGGTGAAATCTATTTCCTATTTTTAATTGCATGTTGATATTATTCGCAGATGCTTTACAAACCAGTGAATACAAAGACGATTTTCAATTACTATAGAAACATCACTTTCTCTTTTGAACAGATTTGACCCCCTTCTCCCTCTAATCAAATAAAAAAAAAATTAGAATTTTTCTGAATACCCATAATGTATCATATAAATGGTATCAAGATTCAAGATGTCTTTAAAACATATAATTGAAAATACCGCCATCAATCACCAAACCACCATTCAACTAACTGATGCCATCAATTTTGATAATGCATTGTAAGTGGTATTCTCTATTTGGAAGTATAAAACAAAGATGACATAGAGAACAATCACAATTTCGTAATTGCATGTTGATATAGAAACATTACTTTCTCTTTTGAACAGCCCTGGCCCCTTCTCCGTCTAATCAAATAAAAAAAATTAGAATTTTTCTGAATACCCATAATTCATCACATAAATGGTATCAATCTATTTTCTTTTAAAAAATATTATTGAAAATACCACCATCAATCACCAAACCACCAATCAACTAACTGATGCCATCAATTTTGATAATGCATTGTAAGTAGTATTCTCTATTTGGAAGTATAAAACAAAGATGACATAGAGAACAATCACAATTTCGTAATTGCATGTTGATATAGAAACATTACTTTCTCTTTTGAACAGCTCTGGCCCCTTCTCCGTCTAATCAAATAAAAAAAATTAGAATTTTTCTGAATACCCATAATTCTTCATATAAATGGTATCAAGATGTTGTCTTTGAAACTTATAATTGAAAATATTACCATCAATCTCCAAACCACCAATCAACTAACTGATACCATCAATTTTGATAACACATAGTTAATGGTATTCTCTATTTGGAAGTTTAGAACAAATATGACATAGAGAACAATCACAATTTCGTAATTACACGGCGATATATTTAGCATATTTTTGAAAATCGATTATGGGTAGGCTTTTCATTATTAGAAAAACTTAAGCTCTCATTTGAACAGCACTGATCCTTTCCCAGAAGAATATTTAATAAAAACCAAAACAAAACTTAATAAGATTGAAACATATTTCCAAATATGCACAGCTAATCATATAAATGGATTTAATTAAGTGATTTTAAGAACTCTAATTGAAAATTTTAAACGTATTTTGTTTCAAGATATATTTACACAAGTACCAAATCATTATGTCTTATAATTAAGCTTCTTGTTATTTTCGTGTGGAAGTTATTGGGAAGCTTCAATATGTTTGATAATATTGCTTACTTTAAGTACACAACTTTTTTCATTTTTTACGTCTTTACCCAGAATCGAACTGGAGTTTCATGTCCTCCACTAATTAAATTAGATGCAAGTTTTGAATAGAAGAATTTTAAATTTTTGGAGGTATTCTTTGTCCAGTTAATCACCTAATGTCAATGAGTAATTAAACATTTCAGTTCATTATATTGACAATCAGGTTCCTCTAATTACAATTTAATTAGTAATAGAAAAATTAGTACACTGGTACATGATTGTCTCCCTACCTCAGATTAATCTCTTCCCATGTATTAATTTCCATTTTAATGAGTAAACAATTTGATTTAATTTTAGTTTAAATAATTGCTAATGAAGTATTAATAAATTAACAAAAAATATGTGTTTATCTTAAAGTTTATTTTGAAACTTTCAGTGATTTAGAACGGACAAAAATAAGTTATTCTATTTATTTAAAAAAGTCATTTTGAAATTGAATGAATTCAAGGAATTTTGGTTTTCTACAAAATCAATGCTATTTCACTACATTGTATTTCAATTTGTAAGCCTCAGTTATTTATACAGCTTTTGAAAATTTATTAAATAACTTAAAAATTCTTGTAACAGAGCAATTAGCTTTCCATTTTTCTTTTCTTGATGTTTTTCGTATTTAGCTTTTTAAGTAAATTTATTTTCTTATGTTTTTACTGAATTTTGCTGTATCATAATCGTTTAAATCATATGGCGACTTAATTAAGATTATCGATATTAAAAATTAATTCACACATTACTCATTCATTTAAATCCTCTTGAACAAGCATTTATTGGTATGCCTACAGTTTATTTCTCATTTAGACTCAAACTCTATTCGTATGCGACTCACTTAAAGCAGTTTTTTTATTTTTTGCTTTTATTAGAAATGATTTTCATGACATGTTACGAATTCGGCATATATAAGAAATGAATAAAAACTTCGAATATCGGTCATGTAACTTTTATTTGGAAATCATTTCTTTTCAGTTTCTGTCATTTATCTGGTTTAATTTGCAACCCAGGCACTCCGAAAAAATTTCTCCAATCGAAAAATATTAATGTAAAGGTCTTTGTCTGATCCTGTGTTTCTAATGTACATCAGCTGAATTGAATGAACGAATTGTAACAGGTTGTTTTACATACAGAGTAATTTTTTGCATCCATTATTTAACTATTGACGCGATTTAATTAAATAACGTAAGTTTGTGTATATTTGTTTTCTTCTCAAACAGTTCATGTAATGCCTCCGATATATTTAACAAGTAGAACGAAGAAAGAATAGTTCATTTCCGCCATTCTTAACCCACTAACCTACAATGACATGTCTGCATAGAATTGTTGAATTTTTTGACATTTTACCTTGTAGCTATGTCAATGTAGCTGCTAACTGAAGAGCCAGAAAGTTCTTGCATACGCTTAAGTAACTCAGGTTTCCTACGAGTTGTTTTGAAGAATAACAATAAAGAAAAGATATAGAATGAGCCATTTAATTAGGAGTTTAAATGATTTTGCATGTCAAGAGGTTTATCTATAAATCTAAAACTTAAGGTGATTGCCTAAATTGAAAATTGAATTTTCAGACTGTCTAGGTCAAAAATCCTTTTGCAAAAATCTTTTAATTCAAACATTTATCTTTCCAAAACCGTTTTTCTTTTTATTTTATGTCAATAAATAGCCTAGATATAGCTAATTAAAAAAGTATAATCTGCTGCTAAGTTAATCAGTCTAAAAACTTTCAACGCGTTTTTCTCAAAATTATTTTCTCGAAATAAATTATCAGCCATTAACACAATATCTCCAATACTATTTAAATTTTTTAATGAAATTTTCAGGAAATATTTTGTATGCTACTGTTAATAAATTGAAGTAAAAGTTTTGATGTACAGTAATTTTTTTTTTATTTATAGCCTTTTTTATAAGAAAATATATGAAAAATGTAGAATAATGTCTATATTGTAACTTATAAACCTTCTTAATATTTTTGAAATTTAATCAATGTCTTAGATTTTAGTTCCTTTCGAAGAAAACTATGTTACGTGTCTTGTGTGTAAAGGGAGTTATGATTATCCTTTGGAATTTTTTGAAGATTCTTCATCGTTTTGGTTAAATTTTGTTGAAATTTACTTCAAATTAGTGAATTAATAAAAATTCGACATTTACAGAATTTTTTTTTTAAATTTTTATTGTTTTTATGTACTATTTAACCATAAAACTCCAAACAAAACTAAAAAAATTGGGGGTTTTCAAAAAAATGGTCTTGAACGTAGGTAATCACCTTAAATGGATAACAGAGATTTCTTATTTTTACGTGTAATAATAAAGGAATAACATCTCTTACAGAACTTTCCGTGCAACTTGGGTGGGGAGATTAAAAAATTTTATAATCCCTAGACTACTTGATGATGTTCAAGATCATAAATACAACTCATTATTGCTATTGATAATGGAAAATAGCAAAATGTCATACTACCTCTGCCCCATAATAATAGTAGTAGTTGATGAATTTAATTTGTCCCATAATAATAGTAGCAAAATACAATAAATATAGATCTCAACATTTATAATAAAATAACTAGATTAAATTAAACAATAAATTAAAAATATTTCTCCTGATTTTTATTTTGAGTGTTCAGATAGTTTCATTCATCACAGTTCATTCTATTGCACTAAATTGTTTTGCAGCTAACGTAATTGCACCTTTCTGCAACTTTTCCTTTTTCATTTGATGCATCAAGAACTGGACAATCGCAATTCGATCTTTGCTTACAAATTCTCATTTTCATCTCACTTTTACAATTGGTTGAGATTCAACTGAAATAAAACAATTGATTTCGATCAGCGGATGAAATTAGAAGAATAGTTATACTTCGTAATAATTAGGTTAACCTAAAAATTGAAAGATATGTCAGAACAAATGACAGATGTCATGAAACAATGATTTTGATTGAAGGCTTCGCAATTTTGCTCTACAACATAACTTACAGCTGCATTCGCCAATAATTCCCGTTTAAATATTCACTTGCTACTATTATTGTGGGACAGAGGTAGTAACATTTAACAGTCTCGTAAAATGTGAATGAAAAGCATCAATGAAAAAAATAAATGATAAATTGTCCTGAAATAATTGAAAAAGATACAAAATATATATTGAACATAATACAAAATGCAAATTTAAAACAGCAAGTCAGCAATATAAATTAAATTTTTCTATGTCCGTAATCTCATTTTCAAAAACTAAATTTTATTATTGTTCTATTTAATCGTATTATTCAATGAAAGACTATTTATAACAACTCACTATTCAATTATTTTGTTGTATTTTAATCGCAAAACAGAAGAAGAAAAAATCACTTAATGAGCTAAAGACCGTAAACCATATAAGGACTAAAACAAATTCATCAAACATTCCTGCAACTGAAAATTGTGATCCTTAAAAAATAAAGAACAAAATTCCCTGAAATAAATGAAGAAAATACAAAATAAAGATTGAAAGCAACGTATAATTTAAATTACCGCAACAAGACACTTTACACACAGACTTCAACAAGTTCACATTTTTCAATGTCGTTAATCTCATTTACAGAAACTAAATTCCATTATCGCACTATTTAATCGTATTATTTGATTATATGATATTATTCATCACAGTTGTTCACTAAATGAGTATTTTGATCTTTACAGAAAAAGAAGAAAAACCTTTTAATGAGCTGAATAGAATAAAGAAGAAAAGTATAAAAAAATCTATCAAACATTCCTCCATCTGAAAATTGCGATTCATTATACCTTACAACGGTCCCTTCAGATGTAAAATTCCATTATAGCTCTATTTAATCGTATTACTTGATCATATGATATTATTCATTACAGTTTTTCATTAAATGAGTATTTTGATCATTACAGAAAAAGACGAAAAATCTTTTAAAACAATAAGAACAAAAGACTAATTGCGATACATTATAAATCACAACGGTCCTTTAAGGCGTAAAATTCCATTATAGCTCTATTTCGTCGTATTACTTGATCATATGATATTATTCATAACAGTTGTGCACTAAATGAGTATTTTGATCATTACAGAAAAAGAAGAAAAATCTTCTAAGACAATAAAGAACAAAAGACTAATTGCGATACATTATAAATTACAACGGTCCTTTAAGGTGTAAAATTCCATTGCCGCACTATTTAATCGTATTATTTGATCATATGATATTATTCATTGCAGTTTTTCACTAAATGAGTATTTTGATCATTACAGAAAAAGAAGGAAACTCTTTTAATGAGCTGAATAGAATAAAGAAGAAAATACTAAAAAAATCTATCAAACATTCCTCCATCTGAAAATTGCGATACATTATACCTTACAACGGTCTCTTAAGGTGTAAAATGGACGATATAGGGAATAAATTTAAAAAAATAATAAGTAAAGCTTTAATATTCTCGAATCGGTGGAAGAGCATTGAAGTAATAAGCCTACCCGTCATCTTTGATGGATGGATAAATAATCACCACAATTTCGAGGTTGGGAAATTTCTGGTGTGTGCATAAAATATGCAGGATGAAAAGCGAAAAAATAGAGGAACTCAAAACAAAATGGAAATAGCTTGCATGAGGAGTTAATTTTCATCATACCTATTTAAATATCTAGCAGCTCTATTTTCCAGAAAATAAAAAAAGAGAGCGTCTAGATTGCTATTTTGTTTAATTGAGGGTTTTTCAAAGATGTTAAGTTAGAAGATTAATTAGATTTCTTTCAATGCAATTTTTCAAGTCTGTCAAGGTTTTTGTGAAAAATAGCACCAATTTATAAAATTAGTGTAAGTAGAACTGGAGTGCTTTCTGGCTATTTTTATATACGAGATAAGAGTTATAAAATTTTTGATTTAAATGGCATTAAGATGTTTATTAAAATTTAAAATAGGCACAGGTAAAAATCGGAAAAAAACACTTATTTGTTCACCGCTTAATCAATTCTCTCATCTGAAACTGCAAATATATTTTACTTAAAAATCTAAAGAAATGTACCACCATCTGAGAAGTCTTTAAAACCGTCAATTGAGTCACGTAAATCGAGTTACAGTGACCTCTCACTTATACGCTCTCTCTTTTATGCGCGTTTTTCACTTATGCGTGTTTCTTTCGTGGTCCCGGCCAGGGATATAGGAAAACAATGATAACTCTTATTCATTTATGCGCCGCACTAAAAAGCACCTCTCACTTATGCACGTCGCAAAAATTTTCTTAGTTCAAAAAGTTTTTTCCTTCAGCAAAACAAAAATCCTTTTCATTCTGCTTCTAGGAATACATTTCCTTGCCCTTCCCCTATTTTTCAGATTCCAGCACACATTGCTCTACTTTATACACAGGGGTGTACAAGGGGGTTCTTGTGATTGACGTCAGTAAAAGTCGCATTTATACAGCAGCCAATTAGTGAGGTTAGTACAGTACGTACCACGTGGCATTGGTCGCTTACGAAAGAACCCTTTTTGTAATTTTTGTTAGATGGTTACGTTTTAAAATGGCGGGAAGTTGGAGACTTTGCAGCTGAAATAAATGGTGGTGAAGAAGATGAAGAGGAGGATAACGATGGTGAAGAAGATTCGGTAAAAGTTCCCCCAACACACACAGTAGCGTTAGAAGCAATAGAAACTCTGTTTGACTATTTTCAGTTAAATTCCGGATGTGAAGGAACTTTTTCACGTCTTGATGAACTCGAAAAAACTATTTTTGAAAATTCACGAAAACAAAAAACAATCCTCGGTTATAAATTATTTTCTGAGAGAGTAATAGGAGTAAAACGAAATTTTGATATGTAAGCATTTCCATTTTCTTTGTGTTCTTAAAAAATAATTAACGGAAATTATACACGTGTTTGCATTTTGAAACTAATCTTATTTAGATTTTTCAGTAGTATATACATAGTTTTAATTAACAATATATGCACTCTGTATTGATGTTTCACTTTTAAGCTCCTTTTTGTGATTTTTCACTTATGCGCGTCTCTCACTATGCGCGGTTTTTTCGCCGTCCCCTGCTCTCGCGCATAAGTGAGAGATCACTGTATAAATTACTAGGCAAAGTTACAGAAAATTCTTAGAGCAAAATCAGTAATTCGAATTTTATGCTTAAAGTTCATGATTCGTATTAAATATTTTAACGCATAATGTTACACAAATTTAAGTTTTCTTTACATACACGCATAATAAAATCATCAAGAGCTTTCTTTTTCTATGAAAAAAGTACTTATTTAGAAACGAATAGTGCAATCTGTATTCTTTTCTGTAATCGCGTAATATAATTAATCATCTAAGAAGTTACCTATTATTTCCTTTGAAATAAAAGTTATCTTAAAGAACATTGACAAAATCCTTTTGTTTGCAAAACTGGAAAATTAAGCCTCGTAATTCTTATAATGCAAAGCTTGTTATTAGCGTGCAGTTTCTGTCTAAATAAAGAACTTCATGAGCACTTTTTCCTTTAAATTAATTATTTAAAATTTGCAATTAACTTTTTCAAAACCTTCTACGGTTCCTCTCTAGATACAAGATGATTTTTTTTTTTATTTCCATGTTTTCTTCCTGGCGTTTGCGTTTAAGGTTAGTCCTCAGGGAAATTCAATTCTCTTCTTTGTAATTATAAACATAAATCGTGGACGCTGAAGAAAAATCAGAAAAGTCTTGAATAAGAAAAAGAGGGAAAAAAGAATCAGTGATTCATTATTGCTTATCACGGAAACATCGGATAAGCTACATGTTAATGTGTAGTCTCTTTTCACAACGCCAATCTCATTTTGCATGAGACTTAATGAACACAGTAAAAATAGATTATTCTTTACTATGTAGGGGAAAATGATTTCATTATTCTTTCTCACGGGAACTACTTTAATTTATGAGCCATTGAAACGAATTTCTCTGAATTATTTACCGATTCACTTCTAAAATTGAACATTTTAAGTTTCAAGAGGTTAAAAGTTTATCTACGAGGCCAGGCGAAAGTAAAGTATCTTTCAAATTGTTAAGTAAACTTCTTAAATTTTGGCATTTTGATAGTTAAAGGTTTTTAATTTCACAACGAGAAAGCTAACAATTTGTTAATTCATTTAAAATAAGATCATAACTACGAATTTTCAGTTAAAAATAAAGTGATAAATCGATTCATATAAATAAATAAATAGTGTTTTGCTATGTCAATATGAAATAGTTAAATACAGTTAAAAAATTAAGGGAATCAGTTATACTGGGTGGTCATATATTATTGGATCCATTTCAAAAATTAATTTAAAAAATTAATTAATTATAATGTAGCAACTTCGTTCTTTTAAATGAGAGTGTAGCTCAAAAAGCTTTTTTATTCTAGATAGGTAGCGCGTAGTTCTGAGCACTAAATCTGCGCAATCGAACGCAAGTGTCAAAATGGCTACCATGCAGCAAAAGGCACGTCTCTGGTTTCACGAAAGCAAATAAATTACAATAGTTCAAAGAATTATTCCATCAAAATGTAGAAATTGTCAGTCTCCAAGTAAGAACTCCATTAAGCATTGTTATGAGCAATTCAGGATTGAAAGGCTCCCTCAGTGATGCACATTTCTTGTTCCCTTTAATTTCTCATATCTACGTTTTCACTTGGAGACGGAAAATTTCAATATTCTAACCGAAAAGTTCTTTGAATTGTCACAATTGATTTGCTTTCGTGGAGCCATAGACGTGCCTTCTGCTGTTTGGTAACCATCTTGGCACTTGCGTTGGATTGCGCAGATTTAGTGCACCAAAAAGGGGGAATTACTAAGTTGAAAAAAAGCTACTGACTGTTTTTCAGCTACTCTCTCTCATTAAAAAAACGAAATTGCTACATGATATGTTTCTTTATTAATTTGAACAGTGAAAAATATCGAATATAAATTTTGGAATGTACTATTGTCCCATTAGATATTATGCACTAAATCCAATAAGGATTTAGAATTTTTATGACATCACATTGGATTTCTTTTATCTATAGCCTGTTTTGAGACATGAATTCAAAATATTTTATTGGATTGTAGGTTGTTTAATCCTCAGATATTCTCGAAATATCTGCGTCGAATTTTAAGATGAAAGTAATTCTTTCTATTTGTAGATGTATAGCATTAAGTAAAACGTCATCATTTCAGATTAAAAGCTCCTGCAATTCAAGTGTGCACTTCTCGAAATACAAAATGTTAATACTATTGTTTCACCCTTCTTGCTATCTTTATCTCTCGAAGCTTCCCGTTTCTGCATCAGATCGATATCTATTCTAAGGTATCATGCACCCACTGTGGTATTTTTGATAAAGAAGAAGACACCGAAAAACCCTCCAAAACACATCTCCAGAAATGCCAGTAATGTTGACCAGCATATCAAGTATCTGGCACAAATTTCAATACCTCCACTACTGTGCACTTCTCAAAATACGAAAAGGCTATCTTTTCGTATCCTTCCACTCTTTCTCACTTGAAACTTTTCCCTTCAGTATAATATCGAAGAGACTCCCTAAGCTGTCATACAGTCTCAAACCTGAAACCTTTCTTTGTGTTTTTGAGAAAAGAAACCAGGAAACTTATCAAACTCGCTGGCCAAGAAATGTCAATATTGTTACAAAAATCGTTCTGTGTGTGTATGGTGTAAACAGTTAAACACGCAGGATAATGGAGAATTGAGGTTTATTCACAAATATGCAGGAAAAAAAGTAGCACAGGTAAAAGGAACAATATATCTTGCACAGATTACCAACGCAAACAGACAACAATTGACTGGTAGTAACAGTTCAGCACTTTCGGATTTAGCAACACAAACAGTCAGCAAATCACTAATAATAACAATAACAGCACTTTCAATAGCGTTCAACTCACCGGCTTTCTAGCTTGCTCCGCAGACGAAACTACAAAGTCGTTCCAGTCGATCAACACACACTACTCAATAGAGCTCGGCGTCTAACAGCTTATTAGCTCCCACAGCGGATAAAACTCCAAAGAGAGATTCCAAAAACGTTCGCACTCTAAGGCGATCCCAGTCGATCAACACGTTCAACGTTGATCAACATTCATTTACTCCGTGTTCCAAGCGCACTCCTTATAGTCCCCCCCGACAGGCCGTGACGTCACATGAAATCATCTAGTACATTCAAGCGTATCTCCTCTCCTAATAGAGATATCGAGAAAATTCCAGCTTTTTTGAGATCCCATATTTCGTAGCCAAAGTCGCCAAGTTTGTCGCCAAGGGCTTGGCTGCTGCCAGTCACCCCATACTTACCCCTGTAAAACTATCTTCCCAACCATAAGACTAACATTGCTCGGAAGCGACTTTCCATGTTTATAACACTATTTTTGACTAGTATTCTAAGTGCCTGGCACGAAATTCAA
>BGPR01016160.1:17587-35159 GCA_013235015.1 Araneus ventricosus
ATATTGATCTCTTACTAATTAATCATAAAACAAACTTTCTAATTTTCGTATCAAGGATACTGAAATTAGCTTTGCAAAATTTGGTTTTAGTAAACAGTTAATTACTGAAGGAAAATTTAATCTGGTTTCCTTTGAAATGAAAGCAAATTATCTTCGTTCTGAGTTAATGAATCCCTTTCCGATAATAAAAATTGAAGATTTGTAATAATGTTTCAAGTATTGCGTTTAATGTATTATTGTTGTTTCCTCCCTAACAAAACTCGAAATCGCAGCAGAACACTCAATGTTTATAAAAGTAGAAGTATATTAAAATTTCTAATACTAAATTGTTTACACCTCTAAAATTATGAAAGCCGTTAATATATCGAAATAAAATATTAATTAAATGTGAACAATTATTTAAAAGCATTATTACGGCATTTATTGATTTCTTTTTCTCCTCAAATGAAAGTTCGATATTTAAAATAATTAATAAAACAAGATTCAGAATATTTAAGAAATTTGAAAACAGAAATGTACAGTATTTATGCAACAAATGTATAAAAGAGCGTAAAGTGTATTTTATGTATCTCGAATGAAGATACCGAATTTTTCACCAAGCTTCCAAGTTGATAATGTTCTACACATAACTTCTGAAAGGTACTGCAAAACTCGTTTTCTTTGCTGGAAATCTCCAAATCATTTATTTCCTTTTATTCACCAAAAACTACTATCAGAACTGTGACTGGTGAGGTTGCCTTCAAAACCATTCACCTATTTGATGGTTTTCCGGCAGATTTTTAAGTGCATATGTTTCTTTTTAAACCTATTGACACTGATATTAACCATTTTATGCGCTAATAAAAACTAGGATTTTATTACTTATTTTTTAAAAAAACATTCTTTTCTTTTTTGACTAGGTTGTAGGTATTCAATGCGATTCTAAGATATACAGTGATATTCGATATATACTTTGGTGTGGACGTAAGGTTGATTTGGTAACAAAAAAAATCAAAAATTGTGGAAAATATACTAATATGCCAATCAAACTGTGTCATTAACTAAATTTTGTTTCGAGATTTAATATGGCCTGAAAATAAGTTTTCCTTGCAAGTGTTTTTAACTCTATCGATACGGGATCGTCCCATACGTCCCCTCAAGCAAAAGACGATAGCCGTCCGAATGTCACTCTGAAATTTCCACCCCTTTCGTTAAGTGTGAATGATTTCACACCCGCTGCGCGTGCTTTCTTCGTTAGAGTGGCTCGCCCAGATGTGCTTGGGGAAGAGGAGAGTTTTCTTATAATTCGGACAATACCAGCTGTCGTTGTGGTTTTTGAGGGGAAAGTGAATTTTCCTTATCTTCGATAGAGGAGCTCGGACGTTCCCGTATTTTGAGGTCCCTTTATTTCAATGGCCTTAGGAATCAGAGGTTTAAAAATTACACACAAAAAACATTCAAATTGTGAAATTAAAAAATAGCTGTCAAAAATAGTCGGTGTAAAATACAATTATTTTTATATTTTTCGACGATTTTCGTAAATAGTTATCGAGGACGCTTTCTTGCATATTATTACAGACAAATAATAACTGACCCTAAGTTGTTTTCGACATTCGAGTGGAAATAAGCAAGCAAGTCGAGGATAGAATACTCCTGCATTTTTACTTCATGTTGTTTTTTTCTTGTAATTATTTTGAGTAATTTATTGATCTAAATAAAGCTTTCTTTCCTTTAAGGAACCCAAAAAATCTTTACAGCAGAGCTAATTTGGAAGCATCAACACAGAATGCCGATATCTTTATAGTGATAAAATATATTAAAATTACAACGTCGTTTTTCTGAATACTCATTGTACATAAAATAAATGTTTGAATTACATGACTTTTAAAGAATTTAATTTTAAAATATCACCACATTTCTTCGTGAAAAATATTTTTAAAAAATATGATTTTTTTCTTTTTAACATTAATTTTTTTTTCTTTTCGAGGAAGTAATCAGTTATTGCGATATTTGTAACGAAAAAAAATTTATTTTTCGAAAATTAATAATTCCAAGATTATTATTAAAATATTTTTTAAAAAGAAATTGATTAAATAAAAAATCGCTTGGTCATAAAAGAAATTATTTAGAAAAACGTTTGGCATCACTATATTTTAAAAGGCAATAAAAATGGACTGGCAACGCTATATTTGTCTTTAGGGAACGTTACTAGCAACAAGGTGGAAGACATGTTTTTAAGACGAATCCGATGTCAAGGAATGTAATGTGTGTGATGCAGACATTTGTTTAAAATGTCTGTCTTTGTGGAAATCGTCAATAAATATTGTTGCAAAAATTGTCCGGTGTGTGTGCTGTGAAAGCAGTCCAACAAGCAGGTAAAAGAGAATAACTCTTTATTCTAGAATATTTCGGAAAACATGAAGTGCAGGAAAAACAGAAATTGCACAGGTTAGCAACGCAAACTGACAGCAATTCACTATAAATAACAGCAACAGCTTACTAGCTCAAACTGCGGATAAAACTCCAAAGAGAGATTCCAAAGGCTTTCGTACTCCGGAGACGATCCCAGTCGATCAACACGTTCAAAGTCGAACAACTCACTAAGTCGATCAAACACACTGCTCTGTGATACGAGCACGGTCTATTTATAGTCTCCCCTACAGGCCGCGACGTCGCATGGAATCTTCTGCATAAATCCGGATCTCGGCCACTAATAGAGATATAAAAATTAATCGATTAATAATCTTTGACTTGTCGCCAAAGTCATCAAATTTGTCGCCAATATGGTCGCCAAGTTCGTCAAATTTGTCGCCAATATGGTCGCCAAGTTCGTCAAATTTGTCGCCAATATGGTCGCCAAGTTCGTCGCCAACGTCAGGGTCCAGGCCTGGCAGCTGTCAGTCATTCCATACTAATTCCTGTAAAACTCTCTTCCCAACAATAAGACTAAAATTGCTGGGAAGCGACTTTCCATGTTCGTAACAATATATATATATATATATTTTGTAATGATGGCTCAGCATGCTTCATCCCGTACAGTTCAGTACTTAAGAAATGTGTTTCGATATTTTTGCCATCTCCAGCGCTTCGTATACTGTAAAGCAGATTATTTGTTCTTGAATCCCCTCTTCCTGAATGCAATTGGAGCTCCATCTCTATGACTAATTAACTTAGAAATACGTTTCGAGCAAAAGAAAAGTTAAATATTAGAAACCTTTCTTTGTCTACTTAATAAACTACCTTTATTTACAATTAGAAATCTTCAAACCTGAATACTTACAATGAGATTCTTGTTTCTTTCCATGCATTAACTTTCATATCAATGAGCTCGTCACTTAAATTTATTATTCTTTTGGTACAGCTTTGATAAACGGCGTTACTGGCGATATTTTGTTCTGGCGACTTCTCACAACAGCTTCAATATAGGACTCCATTGGCGATATTTTGTTTTGGCGACTTAACGACACGATGTTCGGTTAGGCGACAAAACGTCGCCAACACGAGATCATCGCCAGTGATACCATATATCAAAGCTGCTCCATTATTTTTAATAATTGTTAATAAAGCATTGATAAATTATTGCAAAGTCATCCGTTCATCTGAAAACTTCATTTGAATCCGTCGATGATAAAAATAAGACCTGTTTTGTTAAAATATTTTATTTATTCCAAAATTCGTTCTGAAAGAAATGAGTTCATCTCGAATTTACCATTTCAACAAAATAAATACAATCCTTTTTTTCAATAAGTTTGTTGACGAAATGTATGTAGAGACATCCGGAGAATGAGTTTGAAATATTTCGCAATGTTTCTGTGATATCCATCAATTTTGAAAACATATTTCTATTTCTAGTACTTCTTACCTCCCATTTCCTATTAAAAATATTTTTTCTCTATTTGTGTCTAGAATTTTCATTCCTAAGCTTATACAGTATCACTGAAAAATTATACAGGATGGTCAAAATTATTGGACCCATTTCAAAAATTAATAAAATAACCCAATAATGTAGTAACTTATTTTTTTTAATGAGAGAGTAGCACTAAAAGTTCTTTTCAGATAGGTACCGCGCTGATACGGTCTGCTGCAGCGAGAGATTCCTAACGGAAGTTTCAAAATTGATACAGTACAGCAGAAGGCACGTCTGAGTCGCCTCTGGTTCACTAAGGCATCAATTATAACAGTTCATTGATTTTTCCGCCTACAGTGTCGAAATTGTCGGTCTCCAAGTATGAACTTCATGAAACGTTTGTAAGTCTCCACTCCCTCGCTCAACAACTTCGTTTGAGACCGATGATTGTCCAGCATTTTTCCGATTATTCACATTTTCTGATTTCTTAAATTGCTTATACAAACGCTTCATGGAGTACTTACTGGGCAACTGACAATTTCTATACTCTAGCGAAAACGTCTTTGAAATGTTGCAATTGATTTGCTTTCGTGGAACCAAATATGTGTCAAACGTGCCTTCTGCTGCACGGTAGTCATTTTGATACTTGCGTTGGGAATCTCACGGTGCAGCAAATTTAGTGTACCGTAACGGCGCATTATCTATCTGAAAAAAAACTTTTTGAGGTAATCTCTTATTAATAGAAAGACCGAAGTTACTACAATATGGCATCTTTCATTAATTTTTGAAATGGGTTCAATAATTTATGACCACCGGGTATTTTTTTCTGAGATTTTTACTATTGTGTTTCTCTCAGATGTTACATAAAAAATGAACTAAGGTTGTCACTAAACATGCTAAAATTAAAACGGAAGATACAGATCTATCAAATATAGGTATTTCATTAATCAGAATCTTACACTTCATCTCTTACATTTCTTCTACATTATTTTCGGATGTATTATTTTCGTATATAATTCTTTAAATTCATGGTAAACTTTTCTGCATAAAAATGCACTTTGAATCTAAAAACCGCAGAATTGCAGAGTTTCTTTTAAGTCTTGATAACCTGTAATATTCTTTTAAACATAATTAAACACATTCTACAGTCTCTGTTCAAAAACCACGCGGTTTAAATGTCTCTAAAATCCAAAGAAACAAAACGCCATAATGTCTCATGTTCCCTGAAGAAAAATAACGAATAGCATGAGGTAGCTAAATTATTCAAACACAACATGTTCTTTTAGTAAATACTTATTACTTCTTCCCTGTAATCTCGTTTGTAAGCAAATAATTTCATTTTAATTGTTTATTAGAAGAAAAACATAATCCAATAATTTATTGAACATCTTCAATATATTGTGACAAAATCGACTTGTGGGTGTACGTGAATGCAGTCCAAACAGAGGGATTAAAAAAATAAAGCTCTTTATTTTACAAATATTCCAAGCAAAGAAACGTAGCACAAGTATTAAAACAGCACTTGTAAAAATTCACAACAGAGATTACCATTAAATCTGGACACAGCGCTCAAAGGCTTCTTGTTAGCTCACCAGCTGGCTTGCTGATCAAAATCCAACTTGAGCTTCTTGGCTTAAGAGCTTGCTTTTATACTTTTTCAACAGGAAGTGACGTAATCTCCAGAAAGTTCGTGAAGCCGGTAGTAATAGGTTGAAAGTTCGAGGTCCTTCTAGAAAATTCCTTTTGACGCCATATTTGTCACCAAATCGCCAAGTTTAGCATCTCAGGGAAGCGACTTTATAGCTTTGTAACAATATTTTAAATGCATGAGAAACAAACGTAACATTTATTTGGAATTATGAAAAAAAATCAAAACACATTCTCAAAAATATCAAGTACTTTTGCGTCGAAAATATTGCGAAAAATTATGCCTTTTAACGGTCTCTTAAGTTGCAAAATAGAGGAAATGTAGAAAAAAAATGAAAAAAAGCAAACTTTTAATATTTTAAAATAAGTGCAAGAATCGGCGAACAGCAATGAAGTAAGTGGCCTACCCGTCATCTTTGATGGATGGATAAATAATCACCGCAATTTCGAGGTTGGGAAATTTCTTGTGTGTAGTTAAGGTATGCGGGATAAAAATAGCAAGAAACATAATAGCTTGAGAAACATAGGAAAATAGGATACATGAGATAACGTTGCTTTTCTTCACATCTATTTAAATATCTTTCATATCTGTTCTGCCCGTAAGTAGGGGTATTTGTTTAATTGAGAATATTTGAGAAGTGTTCACTCTAATGATTAATTAGTTTTTGTTATAATTTAATTTTAAAGATGTTTTTTAAAAAGTGTAATTTCACGACATTTTTTTTCATCCTATCGTACCAAATACAATCATAAACATCTATTTTATATTCTATAAATGAATACTTCTGTAATGGAATTCATATTCGCGTTTCAAAATCTAAGTAATATAATATGAATGAAGACATAATTGAACAGAAATTATTTTTGATACCGAAATAAATTTTAAAACCTCAAACCACAATCATCACACATAAAATATCCCAAATTATTATTAATATTAATTTAATATAATCATTCTAAGTAAAATTAAAAATGTTTCTCTATTCCATTAGATCCTCGAAAAGGAATTTAAATATCATTAAAATACAGAATAATATAATTATCGAATTAAATATGAGATGAAGTATGTTTGTTGCATAAAAATGCATTATTTTTTGCTCTACGATTTTTTACTTTCTTTGCTAACAAAAACTAAAAGCTACAGTTCAAATTATTTTTTTTTATTTTTTCAATTTTAATTAGAATTTAAATGCCATTCAATATTTGAATCAAATCTGCAGATGAAACGTTTTGTAATAAAATAATAGAAAAAATAATAGAAAAAAACGTAAATTTGAATTAAAAAGAAAAATAAATAAAAGAAACAGAAAAAGTAAACAACGATAATACACTTTTTTGCTCGTTCAACGCAGCAGCATTAAGTGATTGCATCAACAAAATTTTCCTAAAAATGACACAACAAAAACTATAGTATTAAATAACAAAGAGTCTCTAAAAATTGAAACACTTAATAAAAATTAGAAATTAAAAAATAATCAAAATGGAAGAAAATTGGAAAAGAACTAGAATGGCGAACTCTGCGGAGACCACACGCCATTTGTAGTTCTAAATTGGACAAATTTTCTGTAGAAAGGAATGATAAAAGTCATTCCTTTCTACAGAAAATTTGTAGAAAGAAATGACTGTGGCCTGAATTTGTCCAGCAACCAAATAAAGGGGAAAAAATTAACAAATTCCCTAATCAAAATATATTGCATTTTATACAAATTCCTTATTCATTATATGACTCTGCTTATAAATTTCTGAAATGGTTGTTTTGAAAGCAAAGTATATTCAGTAGTGGATTCAGTATGAATGCTGGTAGAGTAGATTCAGTATGGATGCTCTCTATATAGTCGAATTTGCTAAGGGACCATCATAACTTTATGAAACAGTTTTGCTATGTTATCATCGATATGAAATATAAAGACGCATATTTTTATACAATGATAAGTTTTTGAAATTGTCTTAACCCTTTGCGGACAGGTGCCTTTTTAGAACACTCAGATCAGGTTGGAGCACTTTATGCGCCATCCGTTTTTTCCCAACTCTACGCTTATTTAATTATACACAACTTCATTTTATATGGTATAATAAGATTAGTGGTTAAATTGTATGAATGATACAAACATTTGTGTTCCAGCTTGAGTCGCCATATTTTTCGTGAACTGGATTGTCCTCCGCGTCAGTCTCAGAATCAATTTCTTGATCACTGTGCTCAGTCACTTTTCCATCGAGATGTAATGCATCAGATTCGTTCTCATCTGGTATATTCTTGCTAATTCTACCAAAGCAGCCGAACATTACTCTGTAGATATAATTTCCCGCCGTTTCGTGATAGACAGGTTGGGTTATGCAGAGCGTTTCATGCCGTTTCAAGCGCAATCAGACCAAACTGACTTATTCATTGTCAGTGGAAACTATCGAAGCAAGTAAGAGGAATATCAAAAAGAGGTCAGAAGGGTGGAGAGCTCTCCCTATAGTTTTAGATAGTTAGTTTAGTTTTTTTCGATAGTTTTTATTCACCTTACGTTACATACCTACTGGTATATAAAATAACTGGCGTACTCTGCATACCGTACTTGTCCGCAACAGGTTAACAATACATTTATGGATTTAAGACACGAAATAACAAACCTTGCTTGCATTTGGTATGATAATTTCAACTATTAGAGTAAAGTGAATGAAGTTGATTGCAAATTAATTACGATGCACGGAAACGTTTATTTAACCATAGCGTGATATTTCCCTTTGAGAAAATGGTTTGTTACCATCTGTACATGCTTATCTGGATTTACGTGCTATCAAATCTTGGGCATAAATGGTTCGCTGTTGCACAGATGCATGTCTGCTCCCTCGCTCTCAACACCAGAAAACAAGTATTTTAATAATTTCCTCTCCGACGCTAATGATTTTCAAATGTGATCCAGTGGTCTTAAAATGACTGAAACACTATCATTTCATGCTTGGTAAACTCTCCATTCGCAGTAATCTTTTCTTAACTATTCAGCATTTTATTCCTTTAAAAGTTTTGTTGGAGTAAATTTAATGATCGCACTATTCCTGAAATACCTATTATAATATGCCATGCCTGTCATCACGGCTGAAGTAAATCATTTGGATTTAATTCATGAACAATTTTAGTAGCAGACGTTTAATTCTCAAAGCATATAAATAACTATATACTGCGTTAAAATTTTTCTTAGTTCCTGAACCGCAGAAGAAGGTATTGCAGCTATTTCTGTCCAAATATTTTGCATTTAAGAATTGAATATAACAGCAATTTCATTCAATAGTGCCTTAATACTTGACTGACTTTTGTTTATACTAATGTGGAGTTTAAACATCTTTACTATCCTACATCAGGGTTTGTGAAATTTGTCTTCCACAACCAGTTTTCGCAGCCACATTTCCATCCAAAAATTCTCGTCCAGACTCCAGAACTGAAAAATAAATGAGAATATAAAGCATTATTCTTTATAAATGAATACAAATTAAATTTAAAATAATTATTCAGAAAATTTCAATAAACTCTTTGATTTAAATCATTCATTTAACATTTTTTTTGGTTACACAGAATGAGGAATCTTAATAGCAAGGCTGAAGTGACTGTTTTATCAACAACATTAGAATAATGTATGACCCCACATGGAGTCGTGATCCATACTTTAAGAAAGCCTGGTATACAAGAAAATAATGGCCAATAGATTTTTTTTTATCGAAATCTAACTTTCAACGCAGCGGAACAGTGATTTTTGTCAAGATATTTATTTAGGAACTTGAAGTTTTTAACTTTTGATTGCTCGAACTGAAGTACAAAGTAATAAAAAATGATTGTCTGGCCTCAGCTCACTATATTTCAAAAACTATTACAATTGTGACAGTAAAAAAATACCTCAAAAGAAAGGAAATATTTCAAATTTTTCCCGATTTCTTATTATGCTCTATATCTTCGAATGCTTTATATGTGCTCTATTCATTAAACGACACATACAGTAACGTACATAACAGTCCTCAGAGACGCTGGACATGCTATTGTCACAGAACTTCATTTGTTGTAGTGACTGTTGTTACAGATTTCAGTTTATAAACTTGACTTAAATTTTGCCCTGAAAATGAACATCAAAAACTTTCGGAGTTGCTATTGGCAAATTTTAACGTCATGTGGCAAAAGGAGAATGTAAGAAGCATAAAAAATGATGAAATCAAGACAACACAATATTGCTATTGGCAAATTTTAACGTCATGTAGTAAAAAGAGAATGTAAGAAGTATAAAAAATGATGAAATCAAGACAACACGAGATTGCTATTGGCAAATTTAACGTCATGTGGTAAAAAGAGAATGTAAGAAGCATAAAAAATGGTGAAATTAAGACAACACGAGGTGTAATTTTATGTAGATTTTTTTTCTGTAAATAGTTCGTGTTTGTTTTCTTTAGGCTTAAACTTTAATAATTTTATTACTATTTTTTGTAAAACGAAGCAGTGTTTTGTTTATGTCGTGATGCATAATTTGTCAACAGTTATTTAAACAATTGTATACTGTTGGTTTTCCGACGTGATCGCTGATGTATCATCTTCTAAACAGTTGGTTCTAGATTATCCAGCTCACTTTTCACGTAATAGTTTATTTCTGTAGGATAAGCACAATGCTGTCTCTAACCATTTATCTTTTGAAACACTTGGTGCTCCATGCCTCTGTATTTTACCGAAGTAATCAGCAAATCTGAAATGGCGAAACAAGCACAGAAAAATCTGAAGATATGGCTTATACAGGGTGTTCCAAAATTCGACCGACAAACTTCTAGAGGTAATTGTGCATGTCAAGTCAAACAACTTTTAAAACAGAATATGGGGTCGCAAACGCAAAGGCCGACCGCTGCGGAGGTCTCATTGCCATTGAAGTAAATAAAAGATAAGATAATATAAGATAAAATATGCAACTCATGTTCATTAGAATACAAATTCACTATAGCACAACACCACTGTTGCATCAGTAACAACACTGGAATTCGTACGCAACGTGACAGATATAATGGTAAGGAGGGCGCCATATTAACAACAAACTTTCGAAGTAATATAAAGCAAATATTCGAAGACTTGCCGTCAAAGATATGGACGTTTCGCATGTTGTTATTCGTGCAATTGTGTTGTTGTGCTATTATGAATTTGTATTCTAATGAACCTGAGTTGAATATTTTGTCTTATGTTCTATAAACTTTTATTTAATTCACTGGCATTGAGACCCCCGTAGCGGTCGGCCTTTGCGTTTGCGACTCCATGTTCTATTGCAAAAGCTGTTTGTCTTTATGTGTACGATCACCTCTAGAAGTTTGTCGGTCGAATTTTGGAACATCCTGTATATTTCGCATGTTTTTCCGGAAAGTTTAATGCACAGAAACAAGCGATGAGTATTTCGTATAATCTAAAACACAAAACCCCTTTTGTTCGTCTTTATCATTTTGAGATACGCAACACGCAAAATAAACATTTTCATTCATTTTATAGAGAATGAGTTTGTGCTCCTTCTGTGGTACACTAGCAGAAGTGAATGTATGGAAACTGAAATTTAACATTTGGTTCTTCACCGCCTGATTAACATTGAAGGGTGTCGTTTATATTTTAAAAATTATGTCATTTCAAAACCATTGATTATTTTGTAAAAATCCTGTATTCAAATCACTATTACATTATAATAATAATTTAAAATTAAATTTACCCGATAATCAATCAGATAGCACCCATAATTATAAAGTGAAGCATAAAACTAAAATTTAAGAAAGATATATCAATGCAAATTATTCAAAATAGACTTGTTTTAAACGCGCGACTGCTGTGTGTTTAGCATCCTCGCATTGGTTTGGTAGACTGAAGACTCATTTCCGGATCAGGTGTCGTTCACGTCATCTGACCATAGTTGAAAAGACGAGATTCACTCTAAACATTCCTCATGCTGCTTCAAAACCAAACATTTTTTCACCTGAAATTAACTTTACATAGAATAGAATTATACAGGGTTCCCACTTATATCCGTTACACACCCCTTAACTTCTAAACGGTGAGAGCTTAGGTCATAAAGTTGGTGTCGAGGTATAGTGAAAAGGCTATGCGCTACTCGATGAGTCAACTTACAACGCCATCTATCGGCAAATTGTGGAATTAGTTGTCCTATCTCGTAAATGGTAAAAGATACGAGAAAAAAGTAAATTAGAAAGTTGTAGAACACTCTCGATTTAGTACGAAAAGGTACCTTGTGCACATAATTACCCAAAACAGAATGTGAAAAATGAACATTTGTTTGATTGTGATTTTCAACACTATGGCGTCGTGAAACGCGAGCGAAGCGAGAAATCCAGTCTAGAGTGCAAATGTGTACAGTGGCTAACGTAGAGCATTTCGAGCAATATAAATAAATGATCCAGAAGACAGGGGCGTGTCTCAGTTTCTTTCTTCCACTCTTTATGACATGACAATTTTCGAAATCGTTACCAAACAAATGTTCATTTTTGTATTCTGTTTTGAGTATTAATGTGCACAAGGTATCTTTTCGTACTAAATCGAGAGTGGTCTATAATTTTATAATTGACATTTTTCTCGTATCTTTCACCGTTTACGAGATAGGACCGCTAATTCCAACATTTGCCGATAGATGGCGTCGTATGTTGTCTCATTGAGTAGAGCATAGCCTTTTTACTATACCTAGATGCCAACTTTATGGCCTAAGCTGTCACCGTTTAGAAGTTAAGGGGGTGTAACGGATATAAGTGGGAACCCTGTATCTGCAATTAACGCGAAACAATGGGTGATAAAAATCAAGAAGCAAGCTTTAAACTTCGATCGGGCGGAATACAAATGCCAACACTTTCGGGCGGAACTAATCTTAGAGATTAAAAGTTAAATTTTTGCTTAGGCTTAAGGAAAGCTTATCGAACTGAACCAATCCGTGTTAGAAAGCTTTGTTTGCATTTTTAAATAACTTTTCAGTATTCCCTTGCAATTTCAACTAACAAAATGTCCAGGAATTAAGGAGGGAGTTGACGTCTGTTTCCCCGTAAGGTTCCTTAGCAGAGAAAGAATCCTTAGAACCTGAAATAATTCAACATTTTTGAAACAATATATTGGAAATAAGATCAATACTATTAATTTAGGAGATGGGACACAGGTATACGAACTTTTGCAGTTATATAAAAAGAAATATTGAGAAAATTTGGGAAATTAGAAATACAAACGTAATCGGGAGCAACTCGTCTACCAGATTAACGTGCACCTAACGTGCATCATAACAGCACTAGAGAAAAAACGACAATACTCTAGTGTGAGTGGTAGGGTGCAAGGAAACTATTAGAGGTCCCGCACCCTTCTCGGTAAAACCCGCACTTATGCAACCAAAAATATGGGTGCTTCACCTCACAGATTAGATGCACCCGAAGGAAGGTTAAAGAAAATTTCAGATATCTCTTAGCTTTAAAATCAACAATTCGAACCCAATGCACAATGCATAGTATTTTCACTTGCGTTTTTAATGTAGTATATAATATATACGGATTTCTGAAGTTCTGGATAAGGGTCAAAAGCAGCGAAATTTTATTTTGGTGTTCAACAAGTGTTTTTGTTTTTAATGGGAATAAGATGCTTATTTGGGAATGAATACCCCAAATCTGCAATATAGTTTGCAAATGTGTAATATAAATAATTATCTGAAAAATTACCTTTCTTTCACTTAATAGAAAGGAAAGCTAACTGAAAGAAAATTGTCAGAATATCATAGTGTTAAAAGTTGTAAGTTTAAGGCTCTTAATTTTATGTCGTTAAATTTGTAGATACATTTCGGCTGTTGTCTAAATAAAGAACTACATCTTAATTTTTTAATAATAGTTTAAAATTTGCTAGCATTCTAATGTTTTTTTCTTTATATACAAAACTGAATGGTATAGCTTTTAAATTTTACTTTTAGGTTGGCTGTTAGTCTTCAGAGAGATGAAATTTTCTTCTTTGTAATAATAAATATAAATCGTAGATGTCAAAGGAAAATAAATGAAATGTAAGACGATATTTTAGTAAAAATAAAAATTGCAAATAGAAAAAAAATAAATATCTTTCGAGTTGAACTCTTATTCAATAACATTGAAAAAGACATTTATTCTAGACCTTTCATCAAAAAATCGATCACCCCATTCTTCTGTTTACACTTCTTCAAACGCGAAAAGCTAACATTCACTATGTTTTCAGCCCTCTTCCTTTCTTTCTCTTCTGACACTTTCATCTTCTGTATCTGATCGAATAACCATCTTGAACTGCCATGTACTCTCACACATGGAACCCCACTGTTATGTTTGGGGATAAAGAAGACAAAGAGATCTTCAAAAGACATCTCCAAAAATGTCAATAATCTTGACCAGCATTTCAGGTATCTGACACGAATTTCAATACCTCCTTCGAAACTCTAACACTTCCTCACATTCTTCATTTTCCAAAGAATATTCACGATGTTCTCGGATTAAAAATTCATATTCACGCTTTCGTAGAAAGTTTCAATGGCATAGAAAGACGTACCAATGAACAGGAAAGGAACTTCACGCGTCCTTCATACACAGGAGAGGTTCAACAGACGTACTTTTCCAACTTTATACCTATTGAAAGGAGATGAGCTTTTATGACGTACGCACTCAGTTACTGTGCAGAAAAACTTTTCATTTCACGAGGCATTCGTGTTGTGAGTTATGTTAATATTAATGGATTAAGCGGTGGAGAAAATTCTGTTACAACAGTGGTTTTCGTTTCTGTAGACATAAATATATTGGAGGATTTAAAACGCATATATGTTATTATTTTGGGAGCCAAGAAATGCATTTTGTTTCAGAGCATAAGTTTTGCTTTTGTTCATGCCAATTGTATATGCCTATTCATCTTCAGTTTATTTTTATTACTCAAAAAATATATATTCCAGAAATACACGAAATATAAATATTTTACTTTTATTTCATTTTAGTTTAAAAGCCCATGTTTTATATTCCTATGAATATATTTTAAGCTTTCGAAAAAGAAATGTTACGTTATCCGCGATACACATACAAGTAATCTTAGAATTTCCATCTACGCAAAGAATAATAATACATGTACGTGCAAAAATGTGAAAGCATTTTTGAATTGCCTATTTGAATATGACTTTCGCATAATAAATAAACGGATTTTGTTAAAAGACTGCCTTTTACAAATTAAAAAGTGTAATCAAAGACCCGAAAAAATAATATGACGAGTATAAAATCAATTAATGAATTTACAGATATCAGATAGCAATGTCATGTTAGCAGAAACATATAAACAAAACTGCTGCAAAATAATTTAGATCATCCTTAATATACAGAGACATATAAAACTATTTGTTTTAAACCCTAAGCATTACAGCACCCATATGAGTGTACGAATAAGGGACATTTTTACACTTCAACATCATTCAAGAAAATGGAGACAAATGTGTGCCTTAATTGTACATTAATCACTAATTAAGACATATAATTTATTAGCAGCGCCCGCACGGCGTTGCTCGTGACGTGATTATTATTATATACGTTCTCAGAACCTGAAAGCATGAAGGTGGATAAATTAATTTTAAGAATTCATTGAAACAAATAAATCAGATGATGCTTGTATTAGCAAAAAGGAATAATTCAGTTTAGATGACGCAATAAATGATCGAGAGTGTGACGCCAGTTTAGCTTGGTACTGCTAGCAAATCGAATTGAAAAATTACATTCTGGGAATATTAACTTAATCTCCACTGTAAAAAAATCGCAGACGAAAAGAACCTGTTAACCGGTTTTGTATTAAATTAGGGAGAAACGTTCCTGTTATTACCCAAAAAAATTGAAAAAGATAACGGATAGTGAACGTCGAATGTAGTAATTTAAGTTTTAATTCTAAAATTTTGTCAGAAGAATTGACTATTTTCTAATTCACTGAATTCGTTCGTTCAGTGAATTTAGACGTCAAAACAAACGTCATTAAAGCGATAATGGTTTGCTCTATCTTATGGTGCATCGATTGTTTTCTACAATCATTATTTCTCATAGATCGGCCAAAAACGTACGAAAAATCACCCAAAACGACACTAAACATTACATAAAAATTTTTATAGATTAAATTTTAAAATTCGGGCTTTCAGGTGCATTGAGTAACGATTACCTATGTGACAAATTTCGTAGCTATAAGTACGATAGATTCGTTTAGACATCTCTCTCTCTCTCTCTCTCTCTCTCACACACACACATACACTTTGCCTTATAAGTACAGTAGAACCCCGTTAATCCGAAATTCCGGTTAATCAGAACCGATTTTATTTTCGAAAATTACGTGTAATTGAAAAGATTACCTGAAAAGATTCAAATGTACATACTGAAAACAAAAAGTACTTTTTCATTATGCAAAATTTTGTACACATTGAAGAAACTAATGCAATTCGCCGTAAAATAAGATCACTTCGTACAGGAGCACATCCATTATTTTAATGAAAAGGGGAGACATATTCTCTTTATATTGCTTTTGAATAAAAGAATTCAAGCGATAGTAATACTGTGTACTTATAACATACATTTTTTTAGCAAACATCTTTTTCTTTTCTATTTTTATCGGAATTTCGGGTAATCCTAAATTTTTATAATCCGAACAGGCACGGGTCCCAATTAGTTCGGATTAGAGGGGTTCTACTCTATATATTAATATATGAAATATCATAGAGAGCTTGGTTTACAAATTCCACAAAAATTTGGCGAAATAAAGTATGAAAGCAAATTTTATTAGGATATTAATTCAGTTTTCAACAATGAGAGCGAAGTACGCAATTAAATATGTGGTTAAACAATGAAAACGGTTTGAATTGCGTTGCAAGAATGAAAAGTATTCTTGTAAATTATACCAAAAAATATTTTAAAAAATTTATTAAAATTAGAGAAAATATTGCACGGAAACTTTTTCGTTTAAAACAAATTTCATTAGAACGGAAATTTTTTGCTCTTTCTTATGCTGTATCTATTTTCTTGCTACGATTATTAGTAAAAATGCAACGGAGAAATGAGTGCGAAAAATCTTTCAAAATACCACACAATATTAAATTAAAATTTTCTAAATTGAATTTAAAAATTCGGCCTTCGAGATGCATTGAATCACCATTAAGATTACCTGTGTACTAAATTTCAATGCTGTCCGTGCAATACTTTTCGTCTAAACATCTCACGCACGCACACACTAACATTACCTTTTGTAATATAGATGACCGTATTTGAAAGTTAAAAAAAATTAAGTCAAATTAAAGAAATTTCTTAAAGATAAATTTAACACTTGTATTTTAATGTATAGTGCAAATAACTTGAGCAAATATTGCAGTAAATAATGCCCAACATAAAGATTTCAAAGTTTAATATACATCTATTAATATTAAAATCCTCAAGAAATATCGTTTCCTATGAATGAAATACAAATTTAATAGCAAAATGTGCAAGTCTGCTACTTATTATGTGACAGAATTAGAATAAATCGTTTATATAGCTAACTGTTATTCCTTTGAAATAAAAGATATCTGACAAAAAAATTGATAGTTCCTTTCTTTTAAAGTTTCTAATTAATTTTAACAGCATTCTGAGATTCTTTTTTAGATAAAAAAAAATCCTGCAAAAACATACTTTTTTGCTTTTGTTTTGTATCTGACGTGCTCTGTTTATTGTTAGTCCTCGGAGAGATTAAATTCTATACTTTATAAGTGTAAACTTAAACCGTGGAGGGCGAAGAAAAAACCAGAGAAGTATTGAGTGAAAAAAAGAGAAGAAAAAAATCCGTGATTTATTATTGCTTATCACGAAAACATTGGATAAGCTCCATGCTAATGTGTAGCTTCCTTTCACAACTTTAATCACATTTTGCTTGAGATCTAACGAACATAGTAAACAGCTTATTCTTTCCTATTTAAGAAAAAAGGTTTTCTTCCACTTTCTTACTGGAACTACTTTAATTTATGAAGAATAGCAACAAGTTTCTCTTAATTATTTATTGTTTCAATATCTAAAAGGAAGCAGTTTAAGATTTGAACTATTAATTGACTAAGCTAATAACCCAAACTTAAAGTATTA